>VBSM01003215.1:35546401-35618912 GCA_008086735.1 Cheirogaleus medius | reverse complement strand
TCGGCCTCCCAGAGAGCTAGGATTACAGGTGTGAGCCACCGCACCCGGCCTAGAGCATTTTCTTGATTAGAAAGTTTCACTATGTAACTTCAGAGCTTGGCACCTGTTAATTCTTAGAGGTTAGTACATAGTTGTTTGCTATGTTATTCTCTAGATTTTTTTATTTAAAATGTTTTTCAACCAAGTAGCAAGGGGTACAGGTGCTGCCTGGCTTCCTTGGGGGCACCTGCTTCCCACCAAGGTGCTAGAGAAAGTGAACTGGCGCTGGGCCCAACACAGACCATGCTGCTTTCTGCAGAATTCTTGTGCTCCTCAGCGACCCAAAGAGGCTGGGATGGGGTGATGGGGGCACTGGCCGGGGCATCCCTGGAGCCTCCCAGGACAGAGCCCTTCTCTGAGGAAGCTGGGGGGGTAGGGCTGTGAAGGGTCCAAGGCAGTCAGCTAGGAGGGTGAGAATTGGGTGCCGGGGGTGGGGGGGGGTGAAGGCCAAAGCAGTGCAGGTCTAAGCCCCAGAGGGGCCAGACTTTAAAAAAAAAATTGGAGGGGAGGGGCAGGAAGGGATGGAGCCTGTTTCCTTTTCCAATGGGAGCACTGGCCCATCGGAGCCCCGAGCTATAGGAGATGTGCTAGACAGTCGCTTCCTATGCTAAAGTATAAATCATTGATATTTTTCTTCCAGGAAAGGGCTCTCCTTGTCCCCTTCCCCATGAGAAGGATAAAGCCTGGGTGCCCAGGTTGGTACACTGCCCTCCCATGAGCCAGGAGCAGGAGCCACCTGTGTGCCAGGGCCATCCCAGGCACTGCCATCTCCACAGTCACCCGAGGCTAGGCCTGCCAGGGTCATTAACGGGAAAGTGGAGGTTGCTTGGAAACAGCAGCTTGGCACTGGGGTGATCTCATAAAACAAACAGCAGAGAGATGCTAATTCCCTTCTTTCGGTAATGAATAATCAAATACCCAAAGACTTCAGCTGAAAATAAACTGCCTCCGGATGCCCAGGCCTGCACCAGGCCCTGCCCGGCCTGTAGCCTCAGGGGCCTCAGACATCACTTCACAGTGCTGGGGAGGGAAGGTGGGTAGCAAGTTCATGACCAGGCCTGCGAAGCAGAGCCCAGAACAGGTAACAGCAGAGTCCAACCGATGAGGATAAACGGGTAACAGCTTTTCCACCGTGCTGGGCTACTCACCCTCCCGCCTGGGTTTGCTCTGTGCCCCTGACAGCTTAGCACGGGTTGCCCCTCCAGCCAGTCGGCTCAGACTCCCAGGACAGGGAGTTCACCATCCTGAACTTAATGAGCTGGAAGCATCTGGGTCAACTACGACCAGAAGTGTGGAGCTCCCTGGAAAGGATGCCTTCTGGGGTGCCTCTTCCTGATAACAACCACAATAATGGTAACAGCAATGATCAGTGCGTATTTACTAATTAATGCTGTTCCCGGCCTGTTCCAAGCACTTTCAGTTATTAACTCACTTACTCCTCACAACCACACAATGAGGTAAGTACTATTACTAACCTCATCTTTACAGAGGAGGAAGCTGAGTCACAGAAGGGTTTGGGTAAGTTGCCCGGTCACAGGTTTAATCTGGGATTCAAGCCCAGCTGTGACCTGGCTCTAGAAGCTGTGCTTGTCCCCACAACACTGCTGGTCTCGAGAAACAGAGCTCTCAGGACGCAGATCTCAGGCCTTGCAATGTCTCCCTCACTGCCCTTCCACGTTCTTCCTGGACCCAATGGTCAAGGTCATGGTACATTCATTCATTCATTCATTCATGTAGTGACCTTCGGGATGGCTCTAGGGGTCTAATGAGAGGAAAATACAGTCTGTCCCCTAGGAGCCTGTGGTTTTGGGGAGACAGGCAGTTATAAGCTCACTGAGGGGATGACACAGAGGCCACATTCCAGGGCTGGGGAAGGCTTCTCTGGGGAGGTCACTCCTAAGCTGGGAACTGACCAGAAGAAACTGGAAAAGATGGGGAAGGACGTTTCAGGCAGATGGAGCCGCAAGTATGGAGAGACCAGAAAGTGGCTGCAGGGTGAAGTGGGAACAGAAAGTCCAGTGTTGGGGCACGGAGGCACGGGGAGGGAGCAGCCAGAGGCCGGGGCTGGGCAGAGGCCAGCATGCAGAGGGTCCCATGAGCCCTTCCTCGGAGCCTGGCCTTCCTGCAGTGGGCAAGGGGGAGCGGCTGAAGGGACTGCAGCTGGGAGAAGCAAGGTCTGGTCTGGGCTTAGCTGACTCTCCTGCTGCTGGACAGAGGGGAGGTGGGAGCCACTTATCAGGGTCTAGGTGAGGGTCACTGGTGGCCCAGAGGGAGGGCACCCGAGGGGGTGGAGAATGAGGTGACTGTGAGCGACATGAAAGATGTGGGCTCCATGGGACGAGGAGGGGGTGGCGCAGGGGTAGGGTGGGGCGGGGAGGCACCAAGGATGAGCCCAAGGCACCCACTGAGATAAAGACAGGAAGCAGAGCAGACACTTCAGAGATGCTGAGTCCAGTTCTGAACATGCTGAACTTGAAGCCCGAGGAGTGTCCAGCAAGGTATTTCTCCAGCCTAAGAAAAGTCGAGCTCTGTCCATTCAACTAGTCTCAGGGCAGGGGAGGGGAAGGGGTTGTGCTGCGCCCTGTGCCCCCAGCCATGCACGCCCAGAGAACCGCACCCACCACCGACCCCCAGTCTCCTTCCTCTCGCGCTGGGCTGTCAGAAGTTATGGTAGGAGAGCCGGGTGGGGGGCTCCCTGGGTCTGGCCTGGGGGTCCCCCAGGAGGACACAGCCAGAGATAGAGGCAGAGCTGAGGGAGAGGATGTCATAGAAGGCCTGGGAACCAGACGTCTGTGAGCATCTCCCAACACTCAGGCTGGACATTAATCCTGCCCTCTCCTGCCTTTGCCCTCCTCTGCGGTGGTGGGTGGGGCTGGGCTTTCAGTGCCTTCTGCCTTCTGCTCTGGGACCTCAGGAGAGGATCATTAGTTGACACGGTCTCCCATCCAACCGCTTCATTTTATGGATGCAGCACTGAGATACAGTAAAATCCCCAAGGTCTTGGGTGAGCAGTCTTTGCCCCCCAACCCGGCACATGCTCTCTGTCGGCTGAGGGACAGGGGACCCGAAGCCCAGCAGGGAGTCTTCGCTCCAGCACTGGCTCCACGGTGCCCCCCACAGCGCTCTCCCAGAAGCACCTGTGCACACAGCCTGTCTCCGCCATCCCTAGAAGCCACCCTGGCGCTGCAGCAGGGGCACCCTGGTGTCAAGGCACCAGGCCCAGGCGCCCCATAAAGGAGAGGCCCAGGCTTTCCTCCAGCACTCAGAGATAACCAAGGCCTCCAAGGAGGCCAAGAGGGCTAGGGTGACCAGTCCTCTCCCGAGGCCTTCTTCCAACGCCGGCGGCTCTGCTGAGGGCCTGCGTGAAGACCCTCTATCACTGGGAGACTCACCAGCTTCTGGAAGAGGTGGCCCATGGTAACCTGGCTGTCCCACTGCTGCACCTTGGGGCAGAGGTTGTCATAGAACTCCTTGTGGATCTCGTAGATGTCCTGGATCTTGTAGAAGATGGTCTCGATCTGCTGGATGGTGAGCACGGGCTGGGAGGTGGTGGCTGTGGCCTTGAGGGGTTTCATGGGCTTGGAGAGGGAGACAGAGCAGAGGTGGGGGGTAAATAAGCCACTGTCAGCAGGCCCAGGGCAGATGGTGGCACTGATTAGCCCTTCCTACCACGCAAGTCCTGCCCAGACAAGGCTACCCAAGGCAGTGCACCCGGCGTGTGGTCTGTAGCAAGGAGCTGCTGTCACAGGCCCCAGCAAGCCACAGGCTACTGCAAGGAAAGGGATCCTGCCAGGCCCGAGGGGTGATGCCAGAGCACCCCCGCCACCCGCCACTCGGCCGACCTCGACAGCATCCTTCCCACAGCCTGTACTGGGTTCACTTGTCGGTTTAACAGGATCCATGTCTTTCTTCCACAATGGCCTCGTGCCCTGAGTCATAAGCTCCCTTGTCACACTTTAGTGGAAGGGAGGGCTGATTGGGAACTCATCCTCTTTGCTGTTTCCTTTCAAGACTCAAAGGGTAGAGTCTTGAAGAGATTCAAGACCAGTCTCAGCTTCACCGACATTCCAAGTTCCCATCATTTAGTACAGGGAGAGGAGCAGGTGGCACACAAGCCCTTTCCTACTTTCCACACCGGTGGCAGACATCGCTAAGCGACCACAATGATGCTTTCCACTGAGCGTGGTTGTAGCCTCTGACTCTCAATGCCACAGTTGACATGACAATGAAACCTATCTATCTTCCCAGCTTGCGTACAGCAAGAGGCTCTAGGGCCTGCAAGTGGAGAGGTGGAGGTGACAACTCAGTGCCTTCTGCTCAGCAACTGAGGACCTTCCTGCAGCACTGGCCGGGACTGGAGCCATCACCTTAATGTCCAGCACTGCGACCGTGGGTAATGGGGCTTGGGCACATTTTCTTCAGTGTGATTCTCTGTGTTTCCTACATCACCTACCAGTAAATATTAAATGTATGATTGGAAGAACCCCAAGGACGCCCAGACTGCAGGAGACAGGGTCTGGTATCCAGCCACAGAGACAAGGCATGACGGGGAGGGCACGTTTACCTGGACGAGAGAAGCCTGAGTCAGATACGGTTGCTGCTCTTCACGTATCCGAGGGCTGTGTGGGAAGAGGCCTTGAACTTAGTCTGGGTTGCTCTGCAGACCCACAGGCAGTGGGGAAAAGTGATGGGGTCAGATTTGGGCTCCCTAGAGCTGTCCCCCACTGTCTCAGGAGATTAGGTAGTGAGCTTTCTGACAAGAGAAGCATTCTAGCAGAGAATGGGTGGCTCTGCTGAAAATGCTGGGCTGCAAGGGGACACCTACACTGAGGGAGCCCAAAGCTATCGCTGGCTCCCCCTGCCTGATGACCACCAGCTCGAGTCAACCGCAGCAGCCAAACTTCCAGCCACGCTTCACTCCACCCTCCCGTCTGCCTCACTCAGATGGTGGCCGGGCCCAAGTCAGTCCACAAGAGGAAGTCTCATCTACTCCAATACCCAGACAGTGCTCTGACTTCTGGCTCCCTCATCTTCTGAGCTCTAAAAAGTCCAGACACAACAATAGGGGCAGGAAAAAGCAGAACCCCTCCTTCTGACCCTTTCAGCGCTAGAACCAAGGGACCCTCAGCGTCCAGTTCTCGCTAAGGAAACAGGACGGGGTTCAACGTGATGCAGGCTAGGCAGTGTGGGTATGAGCCCCAATTCTGCCACATAATAGCTGTGGGCACGTCACTTAGCACCTCTGGGCTTTGTCTCTCTGGCAGGGGAAGAAGTGTCACTTTTACGCCCATGGAATGATTTGGCTTTCCCTGGAGGGATTGTGGCAGGGGAGTGATGGGGTTCCAGTTTTCTTTCTAGGAGATTATTTTTATGATCCATGATCTCTGCTCTTGAAAACTTTATAATTGATTTGGATGAAATGGACCAACACAAATGAAACAACTTAGTGGATAATGCTAGGGAGGCTATATACAACTTGGACCTTAATACCAACCACGTGGTTCCAAGGTTGTATGGGAACAGCTCAGAGGGCTTCATGGAGGAGGTGGACAGGAACGGGGCCTTGGCGGTTGGGAAGATCTGAACAGGTGGAAGGGTGGGGGGTAGGTAAGAATGCCAGGGAGGGAAACAGAAGGAATCAGGAGGCAGGACAAAGGGAATACTGTCCTCCCAAGCCCAGGTGGGCGGGTTGGGAGCGTCATGGTCTCTAACACTCCGTGGAGGACACAGAGCCTGCTTCAGGACCAACATGATAGAGTTTATCCTTTCCACCTCTACGCAGGATCCAACGGAGGGGTCCAAGTCGCCACAGAGTCCTAGAACCACTAATCCTGTCCCTGCCCCTGTGCAATCCACACTGGGGAGGGAATAAAGGAAACAGGGAGGGAACAAACAGTCCTGGGAAAGCAAAGAGGACAGGGCTTCTCAGAAGCCACTGAGGCAGCGCTCATCTGCCACCTAGGCAGACAGACACAGGGCTCTGCTTCCTCCTAAACCTCCCACTCCGTCTACAAAAGGGGAAGAAATGACACTAGCCAGCAGCCAGTCACATGTATGGGGCCTGCACTTGGGGCTTCAGAAAGTTCTCACAACAGGGACCTTTGCTCTTACTCCTGACTTCACTTGGGGGAGGAGGAAGAGCTGGGTGTGTGCCCTTGGCTGGCTGGACCCTTAAGGCAGTTATTTTCATCTGGTGAAGCCCTACACATAGGCCTTGGGTGCAGGAGGGACCCCCCTCCCCTGAAAGGCAAGGTGACCCACACTGAGCTTTGACCCAGCACCACTATTTTGCGGTCACCTCCGCCTCCTCCCCAGTCCTGCTGCGGAGGGCATGGGCGGCCCTGGGTCTCCATTTTATCAGGGGAGAATTCTTAGAGGACCCCTGAGTGACCTCAACCCTGGCTCTCGATTTCCCAGCCGCAGTGCTTCTCAGGAAGAGGGGCTGGGCTGGTTCTGACTTGCCAGTGGGACTTCGCACTGCCATCTGTCTGCTCTGTCCCCCAGCAACTGGCCTTTCTTTCGAAACAGGGTACAGAAATCTGCCCACTTCCTCCATCTCCTACCCCAGAAGGCCTGGAGGCTGCTGGGAACATTTGCAAACTCTCACCTGGGTTACTCCTCCCAGGAGCCCAGGGAGGAAGGTGTCATTAACCTGGTTTATGGATAAGAAGCCTGAGATGCAGCAGGACTATGAACTCGAACAGCCAGAGCAGAGACTGAGAGAGGAGGTCAGGTCGTGGCCCAGCAGCGGGAGGGGCTGTGGGCAATGGCCCCACACCCTGCGGTCCCAGTGCAGAGTGTGGGAGATGCAGAATTACAATGCATTTGGTTTTGTCTTCCTTCCTTCACCCCCCCTACCTCAGCCCAGGCTCCCAGACTGCACTTGTAATCGGAGCCCACCCGGAACCAGGAGAGTTCCAGAAGATTGCCAAACCTGGCTCCAACCCGCAGGAACGGAGGCTCCTAAGTGGAGTCCCTGTCTGTGCCTGTGCACACAGTCTCAGGTACACACCCAGCCCTTGCACATCAGGAAGTGTTAGACTGAAAGCAGACAAGCACCAGTGGGAATGGGGGAGGGCGCAGGGAGGAAACAGATTTTGTTCTCCTCTGAGCCGGCCTCTTCTCAGACCACCCTGAAGAGCAGAGGGTTTGAGCTCCCTGGTAGCTGAGAGGGGAGGGGGTGAGCTCAGCTCAGGAGGACAGGAGGGAGGGCTTGAATCCCCAGCCCAGAGGTTTATCATCTGAGGCTTTGGCTGTGGAGGGTCCTGCTCCCCTTCCCGAGCCCTCCAGCCACAGCCTGGCCGCCCAAGTAGTCCCTCCCTCCCCGCCCTCCCTCCCACCTGGGCTCCAGAAAGAACCAAGCAGGGGCCCCATGAACAAGCACAGTTTTTGCCTTTGGGGTATGAACTGTCAGAAAGGCAAGGCAGGGAGGGGCAGTCTTGGCCCCTAAATCTGTTATCTTTGCCCGGATGAGGTGGCAGGTTGGGACCTAAGAGTTTCACATCTGATGAGGACAGGCTCCACACCTGAGGGCGAGGGTGTGTTGACAGACACAAATAAACCCTAACCTGTCTTCCCTCCCAGCACTGGAGTGAATGACATTATCAACTGATGTTAGGCTCTGTTCTCAGAGCTTTACATGCAAATTCCTTTAATCTTCACAACAACCCCATGAAGAGAGTAGTATTTGTATACCCAGTTTGCAGGTGGGAAAAATGAGGCTCAAAGGCTCATTCTCCTGCTGAAGGTCTAGAGCCAGTAAGCAGTCAGGTGGGGATTTGCAGCCAGGCAACCTGGCTCCTCTGCTAGAATGCCTTTCAAATATGCATCCTGTTAGTAATGGCAACCATGCTCCCTTTTTTGGTACAGCTAGTCACAGCTTATAAGGTATATTTCACATATGTGTGACTGGTGGTCTGCCTGTCCTCCTTCCTCCAGCCAGCATTTGAGTGCCTTAAGGACCTGGCATTATACGGTCCCAAAAGGATCACCTGATTGCAACCCCATGAAGAAAGAGAAAAAAGGTATAGTATTATTCTCATCTTCGGGTGAAGAAACTGAGGCTCAAGGAGTTTATGCATAGCTTAACCAAAGCCAGTGGTTTTCGAACCCACAACATATGTAAGAAATAATGGGGCCCCGTAATTACATACATATATACACATACATACATGCAACAAACCAAAAGCTTCATGAAACAGTACTTACCCTTACTATGTGTGATCCATGCTAGTTTCTCTTTCATTCAATTTACAATGCTGGTTCAACTCACTATACTGATTTCACAACCAACTGTACTAATTTCACAACCCACTAATGAGCCGAGATGCACATTCTGGGAACAGTGCAATAGCCTACTATTAATGGTAGAGTCAGGTCTGGCCCTGGTTCTGGCCCCAGACCAGAATCCTTATCCACCTGCCATTACTATCCCTCACTTGGAACACATCACTGTGCATACAGATAAACTCCTGGTGAGATCTACCACTAACGTAGCCCAGAGTGTTGCAAAGTATCTTCACATTTCAATAGGTATTCTTTGGGTAATAAATACCAGGTCCCCTGGGACACCGAGAGACAACATCTCATGTCATAGCAAGTACAGAAACGTGTATCTTATAATTCTTGTGAGAATGAGTTTCTACTGATCCACACTTACATTTCTTATCCCCCCTTTTCTGATGATTATCTATGTCTCAGACTGCAAAACACCCAGAGGAAAGGACTTTATACACCACAATCACTCTGCATAATATCCAGACGCATCTAATAAGCACTTTCTTCCAAGGCAAAAACGCCTTACATCTGCGTAGTACTTTTATCTTTGGAAAACATTTTAATATTCCCCTCCTGATCTGATTCTTACAACAATGCCTCCACTTTGGAAAGGAGATGGAGGCATCTCTACCAGGGGCTGATGTTGGTCTAATGCTTCATAGCTATGGTGCTTCTCAAAACAACACGGACAGCCTCACACCTCACTTTTCCGGACACAAGGCTTCAGGACGGTGCTAACGGTCCACTTTCCCAGGAAGGAGGAAAGACTTGGACCAAGGATGACAAAGAGGTCTCAACTTGATTGACTGGTTGAGATTGCCCAGAACACAGCGTGGAGGAGGCGGCCAGGCCCCTACTGGGACAGAGTGCTGTGGTGGATTAGTAGTACCCGTGCCAGGGTCGTGGGCAGGGGGTGTGTCAGCCATCCCTAACCTGCCTGTCCTTCTGTTCCTGCCTTTTCCAGAGCAGGGTAACAGAAAGCTGGAGCTGAGAGGCACAAGCCCTTTCTGGCAACACCTGGCAACCCTTTCTGGCAACAAGCCCTTTCTGCCTGACACCCAGCTATAAGCAGAGTAGCCGCAGACTGTCCACAGGGAAGGACTGGGACAGGTCCCCATACCTCTCCAACTCCTGAAGCAGTTTTAGAGCATGACACTGTCCAACAGGGGGATCAGAAGGCCCCAGCATGTACCCTGTACTCACCAGCAACAAGGCTTCCAGCTGGTTGATGTAGATCTCTTCGCTGGCCAGGAACCCTGAGAGAACCAGCTTCCTCATCTCCAGGCCCTTCCCTGCTTCCACCTGTATCAACACAAACCCAAAGCCAACAGCTCCTTAGAAAAGAGGCCAAAATTTGGAGTGGCCTATGTCTGTTTTCTTGCCTTTTGTCTCTTCTTTTAACTCACACTTTCATAGGAGATAAAAGCCAGATATTATTATAGAAAATTTGGAATATACAGAAATATAAAAGGGAAAACACTCATATTCCTACTGCTAACATCTTGCATTCTTTCCCTCTCCACTTTTTCCTCACATTTCCTCATTTTATATCCATCCATCCACCGAGCCAACCTTACGGTGGTGAGCAAGGTAAAAGGGACCCACCCTTTGTCTGTTGGGCAGTTTAATGGGGGTTGGGGGATAAGGACATTCAGGAGGGAAAATCAGAGTCAGGATTGAGGTGGGGCATAGTCACAGCAGGGTCCCAAATCGAAGCCTGGGGCACCGAGGGGGCTCCCAGAGGAAGTGATGTATAAACTGAGAGAAATGGGGTAGAGAGAATGGAATGGAAGTGGGTGTGGGAGCCCAGCCTTGTGGCCTTCTAGCTACTCTTTTGACTATACATACCTTCCTGCCCCCAGGGGCTCAATCCCACAACAGAAGGTGTAGGCTGTGGGCCCCTCAAACTTAGCACTGCATGTCCCCAGCACTTCCTGATCACCTGTGTAAGGCACAGACCCAAACTAGCCCCCTCTTCTCTCCAAAACTGCTGCTTCTCTACAGTGGAGATCATGCCCTCGTTAGCCTTGGATGCCTGTCAGCTAGCACAGTGCCTGGCACAGAGAGAGCACCCAAAAGACTTTCTTCAGTGAAAAGACATATAAAGTTATTCTTCTTGTCATCCAGGAGCCCTAAGAGTCACTCCTGGCCCTTTCTTCCTTCTTTCTCCCTCCCCTCTGCCACATTTGACCCCAAGCCCTTCAAACTTCCTTGCTAATCTCTTCCACCTCCTGTTCCCTTCTGTTCCACCCTCCCCTCCCCTCTGCTGTGGTTCTCCTAACTGACCTCTACCTCTCTCTCTCCCTCCTCCTTCCTGTCCACACACCAGAGCTGGATCAATCTGCAGAGAATGCACCTTCCCCGACGCTTGTCAAGGACCTAATATTAATACTGCAAAATGTGATCATTTGGGGATTCAATTAGGTTATTTGTTCATTCATTTATTCATTCAACAAATACGTACTGAATGCCCACCAGCCCTATAGATACAATGGAAACAAGCAGACAGTAGTTTCTGCTCTGATGTGGCTTAGAACCTAGTGAGAGAGACAGACATATAAGAAAATGAACAAGCAAATATATGACCCTAAACTGTGACATGGGGTCCAGCATATTCTTTACTTAAACACCTGTAGTGGCCCTATGTCTCTCCCTATCCTTCCCATCTCCTCGCCAGCCATGAGATCTCTTTGTCTTCCCAACATGGCAGGAGTGTTTGGCCTCTGACCTTTGGTTCTTGCTATTCTTGCTGCCTAAAATGCCCTTGTCTAAATCCCACCTCTCCTTCAAGGCACCTCGTTCCCTGTCCCGTGATTTCGGGGGGCTTTTGCAGTCCCCACATCGCACTCCTCTCCCCTGAGGCCGGCAGCATGTGATACACCTAATGTTTACTAGGGCTTATGAGTCCTCTACGCTCTTAGCCCCCAAACACCCCATCCAGATAGGCATTATATTTTACCATTATATAAAGGGAAATATACAAGACTCAAAAAAGAGAGAAGTCACAGAACCAGGAAGTGGCAGAGCTGGGATTCCACCCCAAGTCCTCCAACACCAAATTCTGCACTCTTCCACTGCTCTGATGATTTCTTCACTCTCCCATGCCTTTTTCAAGCATCAGATGCTTATCTGGAATCTCAAAGAGATCCCTTTCTTCTTCTTCTTCTTCTTCTTCTGCTTTTTTGTTTTAAATTTTTTTTAGAAATGAGTATCTTGCTATGTTGCCCAGGCTGGTCTTGAACTCCTAGCCTCAAGTGATCCTCCCACCTCAGCCTCCCAGGTAGCTGGGATTACAGGTGTGAGCCAGCACACCTGATCCCAGATCCTTTCTGGACATCAAATGCACACCCTAAACATAGGCTGGGAGAGACAATGAGGCCATCAGACACCCATAAGCTTGAGAAGAGCTGCTTTCCCCCAGTTGGATGACCTGCCCCAGTGTGTTCTCACCAGCTTTCCCAGGTACACATTTTTCCCACCTGGTCCCCAGGTGAGGGGCCTTTGCCTCCCATCAGCAACCTGGCTGGCAGATCTGTGCTGGAGGCTACTGCCCCCAAAGTCTCTGAAATGTTATTAATATCTGATCCTGTGGTAGCTATGGTACCTTATATGATAAAAGGGACTCTGCAGATACGATTAAATATGAGATGCGGAGATTATCCTGGGTCACCCAGGAGGGCCTTATGTAATCACAGGGTCCTTACAAGAGGGAGGCAGGAAGGTCAGAGTCAGAGAAAAGATGTTGTGACAACAGAAGGGGAATGCCAAGCTGCTAGCTTTAGAGACAGAGGATGAGGCCATGAGCCAAGGAATGTGGGGGTCTTTAGCAGCTGGAGAAGCCAAGGAAATGGATTCAGTCCTCTAGAGCTTCCAGAAACGACCAGCCCTGCAGACCCTATGTACAGACTTCTGTAAATGAGGATAAATTTGAGTTGCTGTAAGCCATTACATTTAATGATGATTTGTTTCGGCAGCATTAGAAAACCAGTGTAGACCTCCCAGCTTTAGGGAAGGACAGTAGTTATTTAACAATGACTTCATGAGTACCAGGAACTGTACTAAGGGCTTCTCCTGGATCAACTCATTGGAATCTCACAATCTGGTAGGTGTTATCATTAACCCCCAAGGCGCAGAGGGGGGAAACTGCCAGCTGCTTGAGTACAGCCTGGGGCATACCCTTGAGGAACAAGATCAGAGCTGGGGGGAGGCAGCCCCAGCCCCTCGAGGCCAAACCCTAGGTGGCTTCCCCATGCTACCCAGGCCTGACAAATGGGAACTCATGCTCCAGGATGGGGGCTAGCGCTCTCCCACTGTGCCCCACTCCCCAGCTGTTTCCTGCCAACCAAGGATTTGCCTGAGGGCTTGGCAAACACCCTCTAAAGGAAGTCACTTGGTGGCACACTAAGAAATTAACTGTAGAGCTGGTTGGACCAGGATGGGGTGAAGAACTGGTGATTCGCAGGCCCAGCCACAAACCAGCTTTCGTGCCTCCTGGCATGAGCACAGACCACTCAGCCCTGGCATGGCCCATTTCAGCCCTCCCCTCCAGACTCCCATCTTCATGACCTAATCTTGGAGGACTGGTTTTGAGGAGAAGACAGCTCAGGAAGACCCACCCCCCGAAAGGCAATAAAGAGTCACCCTCAAGAGCCCTCATTCTGGGCCACACTCACCCTGAAGTTCTGGCTGGGATGGGAGTGAAGGTGTCAGGGAGCTTAAGGATGTGGAATTGAATGGTGTGCATTTTACTAAGAGGAGGTCTGTTGCTCAGTTACCACCAAAGACTTCTTCCATCTCTGCTTTGCTTTCCTCAGACCCGATATAATCCTGGTTTAGAACTGTCTGGAAATTCACAATTGTTTCAATCCTTGTGGGCCTATTCTTATCTCAGAAAACACCAGGGCTCCACATTCATCCATCCACTCCCCACTATGTGCCGGGCACTGGAAATACGAAGATGAAAGAGGTGGTCCCTGCCCCCAAGGAGCTCTCCTGCCCAGAATCCCCGCATTCGTTCTTTGTAGAGTTCAGAGACCCACAGCCTCTGCCACGCTGCCAGCAAGCTCCCAGCACAGGGAAGCTGCCTGTCCCTACTGCCACCACGGGCAGAACTCAGCCCCTGCTGGGCTCGTTCATCCATCCATCCTCGGCATTTTACCAATCTGCTAGGCTGAAAGTTTTTCAGCTTGAAGCTGCCAAATCAAAGATGTCAGGTCACCCTGGTAGGGGCAGTAGCTACAGATAAGGCTTGGCCAGCTCCGGCTGGGTCTTACAGAGAGTTTAGAGGCTAAATAAAGCCTCTAAAGATTTGGTTCTAGGCCAGGCCAAGACAAAATCTCTCCAGGAGCCTTGATCTCCTCCAAGACAACAGTGAGGTCTGGCTTTCTGGCTTGATATCCTCCAAGACAACAGGCAGGGCTGGCTCTTTGGCTGCGATTCAAAGCTATAGGACAAGCAGCAAGGGACTGAGACTCCTCGAAAACAACAGAATTTGGCTCATGGGCCACACTGGTTTGCAAAGAGCACGCAGCAGGATCTGCTCAGAATAGAGACCCCAGGGCCTGGGGGTTGTGCCCGTGGCTGGGGGCTACACCCTCGCCAAGTGCCTCTCCTGAGCTGAGACAGTGCAGGGACATCCAGAGACTTTTCCTCTTCCTAGCACGAGGCACTGGGAGGTCTCTATCAGCTACCGCCTCAGCAGAATTCACAGCAGAGAGGACAGGAGCAACTGCCGGGGCACCAAGACCAAATTCCAGCTGCCCCGTTCCCCTGAAGGGTGGACCCCTGTACTCCAGGTTCCCTGCTGCTGTCTAAAGTTTTAGGCAGGCCCCGAGGGGTCCAGGCAGTGTTTTGAAACTTCAGTTATTTATATCCTACCTTTACAATTTTGCCATACTCATATACTACTAATACTATTTACTTAATATTGTTCTTTACAATTGACTTCTTAAAAAGCACAGTCTTGTCCTAAGCGTTATATTTGTAATCATAGGAAAGATGTGCAAATCATATTTTTTCTAATGTACATTAAAATATATACTTAACTATTAAAGTGCAAAATAAATATCCAGGTGCCACCTAAAATCACCTCTTAAATCACCACATAGGTGGCCCATGCTTCGGAAAATACCCAAATAAGGGACACAGGCATGGCCATCGCTGCATGTGGAGGAGGCAGAAGAGATCTGAGCAGGTGAAACAGAAATACAGAAGGTTCAGACAATCCATTAAAAATTGGCACAGAATCACACCTGAAGGGTTAATCTGCATTACAAAAGGGTTTTTATTCCTGACAAATGAGTTCCTTTAAATAGCAGCTGCTACAAGGCCCCCATCAGCCCTGCATACTTTTAAATAGAACTGTAGGAAGGATTTTTTGGAAAGTGTACACCGTTTTACAGATGGGAGGTGATGCTGCTGTCAGGAGTCTCATTATTAGTTTGTAGATCATTAATTCCTCAAGGGAAGTCTGGGTTTAGGGATGCAGTAAACTTCAGCTACAGCTCTGGACAAAACCACTACCAACTTCGCATCTATCCCTCCCCCAGGAAGATAAAGCATCTTGGAAATCACACTAAAAATGGGATTGATTTATAGGACTGGCATTTGGGCATATGCTCAGAACACAACTATTATTAATATTTAAGGTAAGTGCCCCTGAAGTAAAGTAATAGGAAAGAGAGAATTGCCTTGGATTCCTACCAGCGGCCAAGGAGTGTGCCAAGACCACTGGCAGCCCAGGACAAGAGTGCACTGTCTAGAAATGCCCCTTGGCCATGCACATGCGCACACCCATATGCACACACACGTGTGTACTCACACACCCTATCTATCCCTCACTCAACTAGAAGTGGTCTCTCTTCCTCTGAATTTGGTTCCCTTTTTTTCAGAACTCTTTGCACGGCCCTGACTACTTTTGCACTATATTCCTATTGCCTGAGTACTTGCCCCCTTGCTCTGAACTCATTGTGAGAAAGAACCATGCCTTGTTCATTTCATCATCTCTACAGTGCCAGGCAGGGTGCTTTGAATAGAACACACCTGACAGGTTTGTTAATGATGAATCAATCATTCCCACCTCTCTGCAGCTACTTTGCTTGTCTTCTGTCTCTGAGGCCAAGCCTGGTAGAGGAGGAGAGGAGGAGACAGGGAACTTGGATTCCCCCAACACTTAGGTAAGGTCCCCTGCCCCCATGCTGAGACAAGTTCAGGAACACCATGGCAGCAAAGCAGAAGGGGAGACTTCATCCAGGTGCTCATGGGGACCTGGGAGGAGTGGCACTTTTAGGTGTGATATGTGTCCAGGCCCCCTGGCATCCATGTGCCACCTCCTTAGAGCACCTCTGAGATGGAAAAAGGCCAAGGACTTGGTACACCCTTCACGAGCCCCAATGGGCCTCACTCATTCTGCTAATTCTCAGTGGCACCAGCCACACACCAAGCACTGTGCGGTGTTTGGCAATGATTACAACATGGCCCTTGCCGCAAGGAGAATAGGACATAATTGAGAAGGTAGATGTCTAGAGTTCCAAGCAGAATGAAATGTGGGCTAAGACTGAGATATAAGCCAGAGTCCAGAGACATGGACTCTGGGCCCATGAGGCAGCCTATGGGTGGGCCCACATCTGTGCTGGGGAGGGCTTCTCAGAGTGAGCCCCTTAGGAACCCCATATCCCACCCATCTCATCCGCTGCTAAGCTCCCAGCTGCGCTCATGGCTCATGAGCAGACTTTTCCCATCCTGTTCCCGGAGGGGGAGGCTGGTCAGACCCAAGTGCAGAGGCCTTCGTGGGCCCACTGAGAGATGTGACTTACCCCCAGCGCTCCAAGCCGGCTCCAGATGGGAGAACAAGGGGTGGGGGGCCAGGGGCCAGCCACTGCCAGCCTCTTGCTACAGCGCCTCTCCAGTCCCCACCCAGGCCTGCAGCCACCGCTCCACCCAGACTCCGCGCATCAGCCATCTACCATGGCTCTGCAGTCTATTTTTACCTCCACTAGCTCCTCCTCAGAGCCACACTGTAGTGTGGGCGGGGCAGGGCTGTGATCCCCATCTTCCATGAGGAAAGGAGAGGCCCAGAGAGGCTCAGGGACAGCCTCCCAGTCCCCAAGCAATGCTCTGTGTGCCACACCCTCTAGGGCCCACAGATGGGCACTCTCTGTTGGGCTGCCTGGCTTGGCAATCTGCAAACTCCCTGTCATCCATCTGTTCTCACTGGCCCTCCTTCTAGCCACAGAACAGAGAGGGGCTGAGCAAAAGGCTGAGGTTAAAGCCCTTAGAGGTGGGTCCAAGAAAGAGAAAGGAAGACTGTGTGGTGTGCCACGCTAGACTCAGAGCTGGCGTGGTTCCAAGGGGGGAGCCCTGCACCTGGGGAGGGGGCAGAGAGAAGGCAAGGGGATTAATGCCTCCACTCCCCTCCTCTTCTACCTCGAGACAACCTCTCCGACAGGACAGAATTGCTGCAGAGAATGCGTGTGGCCGAAGAGTGGGTCCAGCAGATGCTCCCTGCCTACTCCCACCTAGGCTGCCCACCTGGCTCCTGCCTCAGAGTCAGTTGTCACCTCCCCTCCCTTCGGCTGATCCAATTCTTTCCCTTCAAGGAAGCTCAGTGACCTCTGGCTCTTGACCTTTCCTAATGTTCTCTTGCCTCAGCCCCAATACGCCAAGTCCCCAGTGTCCTCACTAGGAAGAAGGTGGCTCCTGTGGCCCCTACTTCACGAGTGTCCTTATCCTACCTATGCCATGGAAACAATGAATTATTGGCCACCGGTTTCAAGTCAGCCAGCTCCTCTGAGGACAGCAGGCTCACCCCACTGACAGGCCCACCAGGTGACTCATGTCACTGTCAGAGAAAGCCCTCAGCACAGCTGGCCTGGGGCAGGCCGGCAGCCACTCCCCCCGAGGACAACTGGTCCAGGAGAGGCAGACACTGCTCCTCTGCCCCAGGAACAGCTGCCGGTGGGCGCAGCCCCTCGCAGGCACGCGCCAGCCCCGCTGGCTGAGTGTGGGGCTCCCCCGCACCCACGAGGTTTGTGCACGAATCAGCCATTTCTGCCCGCACACTGCTTCGGCAGTGAGCGCTGCCAGCCCTGCCCCCTCCCCGACAAGCATCCAGGGCGTGTCACGGTTCCCACCTTCACAGCCACCAAGAAGGGGGACCCTGAGCCGGGGCTGGTCGGGGTTCCCAGCTCACACTCCTCCAGGAGAAACACATCTTCATCCTCCAGAACCTTGTCCAAAAAGCCTATTGCCTCCTCTTCCTCTTCCATGGCAGCCGGAGCCCGCGGAGGGCAAACAGGAAGCAGGGTCCACGCAGCAGCCGCCGCCGCCGCGCCGCCCAGGAGGCAGGCAGGCAGGCGGGGAGGGGAAGAGCGCGCAGGGCAGGCCTACACCAGCATGCTGGCCTCCCCGGAGTCTGTCCTGGCACCTGGCCACGGGCTCCCGATGAAAGGCTCCATTATGAACCTTTTCCTGCCGCCGCTTTCCAGCCCTCCTGCGCGCGGGCCGCGGTCCCGCCTCCCGCGTCCCCACCCCGAGAAAGGGGAAGCGAGGCCTCCGGGCAGCCCCTGCCGGCCGGCCGGCCGCCTCTCGCGGGGGGCTCGGCCGCCGCCGCCGGCGTCGCAGGGATGTCACCTGGGCGAACGCGGCCGGCGGCGCAGCAGCCAGCGCCCTCCGCGGCCCTGCGGGGTGCGCGCGGGTCGGCCGGGCGCAGGCGGGGCCCCGCGGCCGCCGCCCTGTCCCCCGCTCCGCTCGCCCCGGCCGCCCGCTCCCCGGGCGCTCGGGCTCGGTCCGGGCGCCCCGCAGCCGGGTCCCCGGCCCCACAGAGCCCGCCCTTTCTGGACGCCGAGGTTCGCGTTTGCTGCTCTCAATACACAGGAAATGCACGTCTTGACTTGCGAGGTGGAGCCGCTCGTTCCCTCTCTGTGGTCACCGGGCAGGCGGCTGGCGGAGGCTTCTGGAGCGGAGGAGGGAGGGAGGAGGCCGCAGACGGGCCGGGCGGGCGCAGGGGGAGGTCTGCTTCCCTGAGACAGGCTTTATTTACAACTCCTCGCCGAGCCGCTCCGCGAGCGGGCTGGGGGGCAGCGAGCAGCTTCCCTGCGCAGCCGTCCCCAGAGGCTCCGTGGAAGCCTCACCAGCCCGAGCCCCCTTCGCACCTCGGCCTCAGGCGCCAACACCTTGGGGGACGGGCGGCCCAGGCCTGGTGAGAAACCACAGCTGCCACCCCCAACACGGCCGAGTGAACATGGCTTTGTAAAAGAAGTGCCAGCCAGGGGCCCGAGCACGCGCAGCCGGGCACCCCCGGCCAGAGGAGCAACAGCCCCACTCCCAGACGCTGCTGGGACTAGCAGTACCAGCCCCCTGGAGCAGTGTCCCCTCAAGAGAGCCAGCCCCACAAGGCGAGGGAACACATGATCCAGGACAGGTACCATGGCCAGCCCGGCCAGCCCTGCCAGCCTGCTTCCCTGCAGAATCTAAATTCACCCCGGGAGTGAAGCTCACGTTTTTGCTCCCTAGACCTGATCCTGAGATGCACATACCCCTACTTTCATGGGGGAGGAGTCTAAGGGCAGCACCTAGGGGCAAAGAAAGCTCTTTCACAACACAACATCCAGGGCAAAGGTTGCAAAGGTTGCACACCCATGAGGCTGCAGGTGCTGTAAACCAGTAAAGTCAGCCAGGTAGGGAGGGGCTGGGTGAGCAGAAGACACGGCCACTCGGCTCCAGCTACGGCTGCCCAAGGCAATCAGGCTCTATGTTGCCTGATCTCTGATTGTTCAAGAGACGCTAGAATCTGGATTCTTACCTGAAATCTCCTGATTTTAAAATGATGGCAAATCATTTACATTTTTTAAAAAGTGTGGTCTAAATGAACCACATCTGTGCCTTGAATTAGGCCCACAGACCAGGGGAATGCCTTTCTTCTTGCATCTGGTTGTTTCTTTGGGAAGGTTAGGAGGGCAGTGTGTGTGTGTATGTGTCTATGTGTGTATATGTGGTGGGAGTTCCCTGAATGTCCCCTCTGTCCCACTTTCTTCCTGGACCTGGCATCTTGGAATCAAAGTGAGTTTCACATACTACCAACCCACTACTTTTCTTTGTAAACCCGTATAGTAAGTGCCACCGACCAGGTGATGCAGTGTCCGAGGCTGTCCATCAGTGCCTCCAGTGTCTCGCACCAGCCTCGCACGCACCTATCACATTTCCTGTCAGATGACAACTGTATGGCCACAGGCTAAAGAGTCACACTGTCAAAACTGTTTCCAAAGTAGGGTCCACTGTGCACCATCCTGGGCCCACGTGACTCTGTTCCTTTGCTGGGCCTCCAAGCTGGGTGGAGGACTGAGGAAGACAGAGGACAAGGAAAAGAATGGCTGTGGTTTCTTATCCCTACTCCCCCCCCCCCAAAAATTCTGTGGAAGCTCCTGCCATTCCCTTAGCAGCAGAGAACCTGCCCTCACTCAAGACGGGCTCCATCCTGCTACCAAAGCTGAAACACAGACCGAGGGATTTGGGGTGGGCTCTCTGGGGCCCCAGGGCTAACAGACTTTGGTCCCAGCAGGGTTCAGCAGAGGCACCCTTGTCCCCCTGCTCCAGTCCCTGGTTTTCCCCTGTCCCTGCCCTGACTGGGTTATAAATAGCCCAGGCACATCTGAAGGGCCTTTTCAGCCACAATTCCTCATTTGGTTTGGGCGGGTGAGGCTGTTCCCAGGGCTTGGGAACAACCGGGCCTGGCATTCCCCAGGGCACAAGTGTGCCAGCTCAGGGCCCTGTGCCATAGGTTCTTCTGTCTCCCGCCCCGTGGCTCCAAGTGCATGGCTGGGCTGCTCACACGGGTCAGACAAGCAGGCGGCATGGGAGACGGGCCTAAACTCCCAAGGGTCCCTCCTGTGTCCCTTCCCCCACCCAAGAGAACATGAGGTGCCCTTAGAAGTCTCCTGGAGTATCCCCACACCCTTACCCAGTACGGTGAGATCGACACCCACTTCTTTCCTAAAACCCTGAACCTCTCAGAAGCTGCTCCCGGAACATCCAAGGTATTTCTACCCCACCCCACCCTAGTTGGCTGGAAATTCCAGTGAGTAACTCGAATGCCCCCTCCATCGGACACAGACTCCACTCGGGCCCTCGGTCGTCCCCCTGGAGGGGAAGTGACTCACAAGTCCCATGGTGTCCCCCTTTCCCTTACAAATGCCCTGCGCCAGCCCTGGACCTGAGCTTCCTCCCTGTGTCCTCCACATTTCCTGCTTCGGCCTGCTCCAAAGGCCCCCCAGATTGCCTTATGCCAAAGCCAGAGCCCCCCTCCCACCCACTGGCCTCTGCAGTCTGGACTTCCTCAAAGCCCTCAGCCCCCCATGACCATGCAAGTGCTACTTCTGACAACTCTTGGCCTGCCCTTCTTTCTCCTGCCTCCTGTAGACATGGAAGTCACCCACTGGGCCCCAGGCCCCGGCCCTCTGTTGTCTACCCTTGGAGAACTCATCCCTCCTCACTCCCAGGCCAATGGCAACCTGTCACCATCTCTAGGTGTCTTGCTGGGCTCTAGGTCTGTCACCTGCACCGTCTGCTGGATCTCCTCACTTGGAAGGCCCAACAACAGCCCCTCAGTGCCACGCACCTGGACCCAACAACCCTTCCTCCTCTCTAAACCAGCTTCCCCTTCTGCCTTCTCCGCTTCTGTTAGTGGGGCCACCATCTTGTGACTGTTCCTTCCCTCAGGCCCCACATCCCTTTTACTGAGTCCTTCGGTTCTTCCTTCTTTTCCTCCTCCAAAGCCACCACCCCAACCAAGGTTTGCAGCATCTGACACCTACACAGCCACAAGAATATTCCACCTTGACTCCTGATCTTGCCTGTCTGTCTATCTGTTCATTCATTCGCTCGTGCACACCCAGAGAAGGCCTGGCATGGCAGACCCACAGATCTGTGAGACAGGGCCCTTGACATTAGCGTGCTCTTGATCTGCTAGTGGTGAAGGACGGATGAACAAACGAGGCAGCGTCCTCATTTATCAGCCACAGTGGGAACGAAGGACAAAGGCACTAACCCTGCCTGAGAGGCAAAGCTTCAGAGGAGAGTGGCTTCTGAGCAGCGCCTGGAGATGAGGAAGGGTTTCCAGGCAAAGGGAAGAAGCCCTAAAAGGAAAAGGCTAGAGGACAGAAGAGAAAAGGGGCAGGAGATGAACTTGGAGAAGTGGCCGGGAATAGCACTGGGAGGGAGAGGGGCACGAACTCCCCCATGGGCAATGGATGGAGCACCCACTGAGATTTCTGACACCTACCAAGTGCACATCTCAAAGTCTCCAGTGGGTTACTTCCCACAGATGGCTTTCTCCTACCCTCACCCTCCAGCCCCTCATTCCCTTACCCACTCAATCAGCAAGTATTGATCAATTGCCTACGGTGCATCAGGCACTGTGCCAGCCACAAACTGGGGACAGTATGCCTACCTTCGTGGAGCTGATGGTCTCAGGGGCAGACTGACCCTGTGATTAACTCCTGGGGCAGTGCCAAGGGAGGGGCCATGCCAGGGGAAGGGCACAATCTTAGAACTAGGCAGTTGAGGTACAACTCTTCTAGAAAGGATAACATGGAAATACCTATTGTGATTTTAAGTGTTCACACCCTCTGACTCAGCAATTCCACTCTAGGGAAGTCTCTGAGAAAACATTTCTACAAGGGCACAAAGATGTATGTACAAAGATGTTCACTGAAGTGATATTTATACTAGTGAAAGACTGGAAACAGTCCAAATGTCTATCCAAGGGGATTGGTTAAATGGTTTATGGTACATCCATACAATGAAATACTGTATACAGTCATGAAGAGGAATGTGGTAGATCTTTAATCACTGGTATGCAAGATGTCTAAGACTTATAAAGTAAAACAAGAGCAGGCCAGGCATGGTGACTCACATCTATAATCCTAGCACTTTGGGAGGCCAAGGTGGGAGGATCACTTGAGGCCAGGAGTTTGAGATCAGTCTGACTAAGAGCAAGATCTGGTCTCTACTAAAAATAGAAAAATTAGCTGGGCATGGTGGTATGTGCCTGTAGTCCCAGCTACTTGGGAGGCTGAGGCAGTAGGATTGCTTAAGCCCAGGAGTTTGAGGTTGCTGTGAGCTAGGCTGATGCCACGGCACTCTAGCCTGGGAGACAGAGCAAGACCCTGTCTCAAAAAAAACCAAGAATACCAATAATATGATCCCATTTAAAAACATGTGTGTATAGTTTATACATGGAAGAAACAAGGAGAGTCATACAACCAACTCTTAGCAGAAGTTCTCTCTGTAGGATGCAAGCTTCTGTATTATGTATTTCTGCAAAATTAGAATTTTTAGTGATGTAATAGGGGAAAAAAAGTTAAAAAAAGAAGTGTGGTAAGTGCAATGATTGGGAACACAGACTGAGCTCTGAGGGCACAAGCAACAAAGGGTGAGTCACAGGAGCCTCTCTGGAGGGGGTGACATTAAAACTCACACCTAAACATGAATGAACAGGTGAGCCAGGACAGTGGGGCTGGGAGATCAACAGGAAAGAGACTGTGTGAGCCACAATGAAATGAACTTGGTCTGGCTGGAGGGCAGCGAGGGTTCATGCATTCATTCAATCAATATTTACTGAGCACCTACTGTATGCCGGGCATGGTTCTAGGCACTGGGGACTGCAATGAGCAAAAGTTTTGTTACAAAACCAACAAAAGCTCTCTTTCCTGGAGCTTACATTCTAATAGGGAGCTGGCCATGAGGCTGCAGAGGTAGGCAAGAGTCAGTGGTCAGGTCGGGCAGGCCCTGACAGCTATGGTAAGGGTTTGGATTTTACCACCTAGGCACAGGGATGGTACTGAAGGGTTTTGAGCAGGGAGCAACATGGCCATTCCTTAATGCGTCCCTCCCACTGATGTCAGATTACTCTTTCTGAAACACTGCTCACTCTGTGCCCACAGAAAGCCACTAAGTCAGCCCAAACAAGCGCAGTGTGGCCCTGGCGGATGACTCAACCGATCACACTATTGATAACCTCTGCAAGGGCCAGGCACATTAGCACCTCCAGGCCTTTGCTGGTTGCAGTACCTCAGCTGGAAGCATCTTCTCCCTCCACTCTGCTTAGCCCTGGCACTCCCAACTTTCTCGGCAGAAGCTCAAGCCCCACCTCCCAATTCGATGGAGCTCAGTAGATCTTGGGCCGATGAGAAATGACTCCAAGGGGCCAGTGCCAGGGTAGGCAGAGTTGCTATGGCTACAGATGGAACCAGAGTCATCATCTTCCCAATCACTTTACTCTTCCCTCTGCCTTCCCTTTCTCTGTGATAGTAGAAGTTACTCCAAAAATCGTATACAGAGTTCAACTCCAAAAAGCAAATGTTAAGTATGAGCCAGTACGTGACGCTGCTTACACAGTAAAACAAATAAACAAAAGCAAAACTCCCCTCGATTCTGGATTTGAATCCTCTGCCTTCTGCCAGCTGTGTGACCTGGGCAAGTCATCTAAAGTCCCTGTGCCTCAGTTTCTTTGTCTGTAAAATGGGGATAATTGTAGCACCAATTCTAGGGTGGCTGTAAGGACTAGCACATGTAGGGCAGACTTCATCTGGCACCAGCTGTTCTCTCCTTTGGGCGGGTGCGTGTTAGGGGTCAGAGGGGAAGCCCTGGCCCACTCCCAGCCTCGCCTCCTACCTTGCCCAGTGAACCTAATGCCCACCCATGCTTTGCTGTTGGTTCCCCTTAGCCCTGGGATCCTCTGTCATGTGACTGGTTTCTGAGGAACCATCCACCCCACCTGAACACCTTGATTTATCTTCCCTGGGAGACCCTGTGAGCCTTCTGGGCATTTCCACTCACTAAGTATTTTCTGAGCACCTACGTTTTCCCACTTAGTAAATGCCAAATGTCCTCTGGGGAACCTCCCCACCCCCTGGAACTGCTGTTCTAGACTTTTACCTTTCTAACCTCCTTCTAGACCAGCAGTTCTCAACTGGGGGCAATTTGCTCCCCAGGAGACATTTGGCAATGTCTGGAGACGTTTTTGGCTGTCACAACTTGGGGGTGCTACTGACACTAGTGGGTGTGGGCCAGGGATGCTGCTAAACATCTACAATGTGCAGGACGACTCCCCACAACAAAGAAATACCTGGCCACTTCCAGGGCACAAAGCCTGCTCTGAATGTACTCTGGAACCAGAGCTGGCTCTCAGGAGGGAGGCGGGGTGAGCACTTACCAGAGCCAGACACAGTGGGCCGAGCACGGTTTCATCTGTGTTTCCCGGCATTCCCTTCTTCCTAAGCCCACAAACCTCAGGTGGTGGGTCAGCATCCAGCAAGGTGGGCTCAGGGCTTTCAGGGGACTCCCCCACAGTGGGGAGTGGGAGGGGCAAATGGTGGCAGAGAGGGAAATGGCCCGGATCAAGTCTAAAGCTCTTTCCCAGCCACTGCGCTCTCTTCTTTGTGCCTCTCTCTTCCCCCTGAATTCCCCATGGTGGTGCCCTCGGAAGGGCCTTCACCAGGCAGGGATGCTGCTGGGAGCTGAGCCATCCCTTGCCAGGACTAGTGCGAAGAGGGGCCCAAGAGTAGCCAGAGCAAGGGGCCCATGAGAGAACTGGGGTTCACATCCTGGGAGAGACTCAAATGCAACTGTCGCCCCAGGAGCAGGTTGTCTGTGTGGTGCAGCGCCAAGCACGTTCAGTAGTTTACACCCCTTGGTCCTAGAAGCGATCCTTCCAGGTAGGATTTGATTGATGCCCATCTGTATTTGAAGGGACTGAGGCTCAACAGGTTTCCCAAAGACACACAGCCAGAAAGAGGTAAAACAAGGACTCGAAGGCTCATGCTCAGAGAGGCGGCGGAGAGCAGTGGTTATGAGTCGCCCACCACTTACTAGCTGTGGGACCTTAGGCGGTTTATGTAACCTCTCTGCACCTTAGTTTCCGCATCTGTAAAATGGGGCAGTAATGGTACTGACCTCACAAGGCTGTGGCGAGGACTAAAGGAGCTGATGTTTATAAAGCACCGTAAGTAACAGTGCCTGGCACTGAGTTAGTGCTATCAAAGTGTTTCTAGTCTTTCTTTTCTCCGTGTTTCCAAGAACATTCCTCATGGGAAAGAAAAACGCTCTGGCCTCACTAGCACCTACTAGTGGAGAAACGAGGTGATAACGACGGAAAATAACGTCTGTGGGACAAGAGCCTGCAGGTTAGTTCTCTGTTGCCCTTCTGCACACCGGGACAGTACAAAGTCCAGCCTCGCCCTCAGATGGCTCAGCTCTGTGTGGCCAAATACCTGTGGGAACACTCTTAATGACTTTCATAGCACTTGCTTATTTGGGCCAGTCACCTTCTGTCTCTCTCCTTTCCTGCCCACGGATTCCAGGGCTCCAGGGGGCAGAGAACGGGTCTGGACCCTCTTACACACAGCGCCTGGGACCTGCAGGAGATCAGCTGACCTTTACTGAATAGTGTTACTTTGTGAGTAGCCTTATTAGCAGATGTGAAACGCATGACTGAACCATGACCCCAGCACACTAGCAGGGAGAGGCGAGAGCTACAGGGATGAGCCAGGCCAGCCAGGTGTGGTTAATCAGGGAAGACAGCATGGGGGTGGTGAGCAAGATCCCAGCTAGGTGTGAACCAGGGATGGGCCAGAGAGGACAGGAAGAGCCAGCTACGAAGGGGACTGAGGGTCACGACCAAGGCACTGTGGCTACCTACTTCCTACTTACCTCCTTCCCAACCTGGACAAGCCAAGGGGCCACCCTGAGCCTTAGCGTCTTCATCTACAAAGCAGGGGGGCTCCCCCAGTGGCTGGTGGCAGTGAAGCCCCCGGGCTCCTAGCACAGCACCTGGCACATGGGAGGATCCACTTAGTGTTCTTCTCTTTGCAGCAGGGACCAAAGATCCACAGAAGGGAGAAAGAAGGAGGCTGGCTGCCAAGTGGAGGAGGGTAGCAACTTGAGAAGAGCACGTCCCTGACCGCACCACGGGCACCCATGACTCAGCCCACCCAGGCCTCGAACGCGGTCTCAAGAGAGTGGAGCAGGATGCAGCCTCAGAAGCTCCCAGCTCCCCACGTGGCCTCCTCACCCACCTAGAAGCAACCTCTTGGCTTTGCAACCTCAAATCCCAAGCCCCAGGCCTCCACAAGGGACCGAGAAAGGGAAGAGGAGCAGCGACTCTTCCCAGCTTTATCTGCTGCGACTGCACCTGCCCTGCCTTCCTCCTGACCGGCCATCCCAGAACTACTTGGTTCGGTTCCACAAACACCGGTTGAGAACCCCTGGGTGCCTGGGAGCCACTGTTGGAGGCCACAGAGATGATCAGGGTTGGGGTTCCCGATCTCGCAGGGCAGATGTGCTCCCCAATAACTGTGCTCACCTCCCAAATGGTAAGGGATCAGCCATGGGCCGTGAAAGCTTCACAGGGAAGGGGCGTCTGAGCGGGACCTGGCAGCACAGCACGGCCTCCGGCATCAGAAAAACCCAGGTTTAAATAGACTCTGGCCCCCCAGCTGCATGGTCTTGGGGGAAAATTATGTCATCTTTCTGAGCCTCAGTTTCCTCAACTGTAAAATGAAGATGGTTATAGCACCTACCCCATAGGGTGGTCGTGGGCCTTACGTGAGACAACACAGAGCAAAGGCTCAGCAAAGTCTCTCTAAGTAGCTGTGATGAGGAGGAGGAGGAGAAGGGGAGGAAGATGAGAGGGACAAAGGTGGTCATTTCAATCCACCTCCACCCTTATCTTTGTATTCTCCTGCAAGCTAGAGTCCGACCCGTGCACAGACTTCACAACCGACAATGCGTTCTGCCTGACACCATGTCACAGAAGCCTCACGACAGCTGTGTGAGGTCAAGAGAGAGGAAATTCTCAGTGTCTTCACTTTACAGATGAACAAACGAGCTCAGAGAGGGTGCGTGCCCTCCCTCAGGTCACACAGCTAGATAGTGGTAGAGCTGGGACAAAACCCAGATCTCCTCCCTGCTTTGCGGCCCCTTTTTACTGAGCTTCCTGAGAGGGGAGATGGAAGAGTCTATGGCCCATGGGGAGCGAGATTTTTCTGTAAGACCGCTGTCCTGGCTGAGAAACCTATACCCCCACTGGTGAGCTGAGATCGAGGGGCTCCACCCTCCTTCTCAGGGTGAAGCCAGGCACTCTCGGTGGAACTCAGCTACCGGTGGTCTGTGGTCCTGGCCCTGCCAGGGTGCCCTGTTCAGACTGGGCTTGAGGCGGGTCTGTGGGGCAGGGTTCAGGTTTCACCCGGAGACCTCGGTGGGCTGCACATCGGGGCATAAACTGAGACGACGGCAGCAGCGTGAGGCTGTAGAGGGGCGTGTTAGGGAGTGAGGAGTGTGTGTCCTGCCAACACCATAGACACCCGCCTTCATCTGGGGCCACCACACTTGCCAGGACTGATCCGACCCCAGAAAGGTGGCTGGTTGCAAAAGCAGACCCAGTCACTCTCCAGCAAATATTTATTAGACGGGGTCCTTGCAATGCTCTTGTCTCCTACCCCTCCAAAAGCTGATGAGAAAAGTCTTGTGGCCCCCGGTCACCAAGGACTGAGTACTGTGGTGAGCCGGGCCTGACACTGCAGGCCTCACCTGAGCTATCCTGCTCCATCCTCCCAGCTGCCCTTTACGGGAGTGAGTTAGCGCTATTTAGAGACAAGGCAACTGAGGCTCAGGGGTGTTAGGATGCCCATCCATTGTCTTATAGCTAGAGAGTAGAAGATTTTCATCTATCCAAAGCCTATGTTCTTTCTAGTCTCTGGCTGCTGAGAGAGCAAGACTGTGATGGTTCATTTTATATGTCAACTTGACCGGACCACGGGGTGCCCAGACATTTGTCTAAACATTAATCTGGGCATGTCTGTGAGGGCGTTTTTTGGATGAGATTAACATTTGAATCAGTAGACTGAGTAAAGCACCTCCCCAGTGTGCGTGGGCCTCGAATCCATGGAAGACCCGAATAGAACAAAAAGGCAGAGCAAGAGGGAACTCCTCTCGCCTGACCACTTGAACTGGGACACTGGTCTTTGCACTTGAACTGAAATTGGCTCTTCTTGGGCTTCAAGATTACTGGCTTCGGGGCTAGAATTTATACCATTGGCTCTCCTAGTTCTCAGGCCTTTGGCCTTGGATTGGAACTACATGTCAGCTCCCCTGGGTCTCTGGCACTTGACTGCAGGGATTGGGACTTCTCGGCCTCCACCATTGCCTGAGTTAATTGCCTCTAATAAATCTCTTTATATATATATATATACACACACACACACATATTAAATACATACACACACCCTACTGGTTCTGTTTCTCTGGAGAACCCTGACTAATACAAAGACCAAATCTTGGGCTTCCAGGCACAAGTTGGCTGCTTATTTGGGTGTGGAAGGCTCAGCTATCAGACTGTGCCAGAGGCCAGATATCCGAACATCTAGAACAATTGTCTAATTTGATCCAAAAGTTCCCTCTGTTCCCAAGGCCTCAACAGGAAGCCTGGCAGGGGTGGGGACCTGCCTGGCCAAATAATCACAGCCAAGTAGCAGAAATCTTGGCCTTTTATTATTTTTTTTAGCCCAAACATCCCCAAGTATTCAGGAAGAGGTGTCAACTCCTTCCAGGCACCCCAGTGGAACTAGCAATACTAGCATAGTCCACTAGGTGGGGCCAGTGACACAGTGGAAAGAGCAGAAATGGGGGCGGGGGTACAGCGGCTGGAATCTCAGAATCCGCAGGTTGGATAAATGCTCCCTGCCCCATTTCGTGAGGCTTCTAGCCAATGGTGCAAAAATCAATCCTGGGTCCCCAAGCACTTTAGTGGGTTGTCACTCTGTTGTGTCTCTAGATTTCAAAGTCCTCAAACTGAGTTATTCCATCATGAGCCACCAAGCAAAGCAGGCAGCCACAGGTGAAGTCACTGCCGCAAAGCCCTAGAGCACCAGGCGGGGCATCTCCCTGCTGAGCCTGTGATGTGATCTCTTCACTAGAGAAAGCACCTGGCAGTACCTTTCACCAGGGAATCTAAAAATCAAACACTCCAGCAAGGAGGTCGTGAGATGAAGGAAGGAAACGGGGACAGGAAGCAAAGAGGACGGCAAGGAGGGGAGAGCGAACGGCAAAGCCCCTGGCCCTGCAATGAGATCCACAGGGCACCTTCCTGCCCTGCTCACAGTGGGTAAGAGCGGAGTCCCCCGGGGGCCTCTGAGCCCTGCTGTGGTCTGAGCCCTGAAGGCAGGGATGAGGAGCAAGTTTTCTCCTTCTTGCTTTCCCCTGTTGGGTCTCAATTCAGGCCCTGGAATACCCTCCCCTCTACTGGTAGCAAAAAACCTGCCACTGCATGTCCACGATGGCTGTCTCTTAACTGGCCACCCCTTCTTAGGACCACTGGGCAACAACACCCCAGACTTCTGGCTGTGGGGGGCCGTGGGGCTGACCAACACCTGTGCTTATCCCCTCCACCTTCCACCTGGCCCCATCATCCCTTCCCAAACGTGCACTGCCTGCAGTCGCTAAGCGCTGCCTCAGCCTCTGTTGCCATGGCAACAATGTGGCTTCCCCCAAGTGGGAAGCGGTTGCCAAGGCCCTGGTTGCCAAAGGCTATAACAGCCACCCCGGTGTGTGAAGAGGGGGTGAGAGCTCTGCAGAGGGGTGGAGGGTGGCCAAGGAGGCTGGCGAGGGAAGGAGCCGGGGGGCTCTCAAGAATGGTAGTGTCTAGGAGCCTCGCGCTGGAGTGGGGGGTGCTAGGCCCCTGCAGGAGGAAAAAAAAGCATCACGCGGCATCTCAGTGACTGTGCCTCTGGTGGCATTAGGGGGAAGAAAGGAGACCCCCCTGCAAAACACACCTGGATCAGCCGGGACCAGGCAGGATTGGGCACTCGGAGCCCCACCCCCACCCCTGCAAAACGCACGCTGCCAAAGAGGAACGGCTTTGGTTCTTCTCCCCAACTACAGGAAAAACAACCTTCAGGAAGCTCTGTCTTGCTTGCTCATGTGTCTCCGACGTGCACACACAAGCTGGGCCCAGACGGAGTCGGTCCCTGTCGCCAGGAACAACATCAATTACAAGGATTGCAAACCCTCCACACATTTCTATCCCCTGGCCCATCTCAGGGCACAGACTTAATATTCCTTCTACGGTGATTCTCTCTGGAGCAGAGCTCTCGCCTCTGTCAACAAGCAGAGAGGTGGGCAGCATCAGGGTCTATTCCCTCCTGGAGTGAACAGAGTAGGGCTGGAGGGGGCCCTCTGTCCTCAGGGAATGCCACAGAAGCAGCTCACGCCACCCCTCAGGGAGCATTCAGGCCAGCCTTGGCCTCGCTGGGGCCAGCATCTAAATGTTTGCAGCCCACAGGCCACATATGCAGCTGCTGCCCGGCCTGGGTGCAGGGGGAAGACAGGGGTCCCTGCGAGAGCCCTCTCCCCATCTTGCCAAGGAAAGACACTGCAAGGGAAGCCGAAAGAGGAGGTGAGGAGGCCAGAGGCCTGGGGACTAGACTGCTGCTACAGGAGGGGAGACAGGTGCAGGGTGGCAAAGCAGGGGGGGAGAGGAGCCCGGGACCAGTTGCTATGATGAGGGTACCAAGGACAGCCAGGTCCAAATGTCCCCAGTCCCATTCCTTCGGTATCAGCCCAAGCACAGCCCGGCCCACGATGCCCACGCCTTCGTCTCACTCCTCCCCACATGCAGAAGAAAAAGCAGGTGTACCTACCCCAGGTGCCAGCCCCTCGGGTGGGGTGGGGGAGATGCTGTCCCCGCCGCCCTGGCTGCGGGCGCTGAGCTGGGGGGACATGGTTGGCGACTCGTCGATGTACGGCATGGTCTCTGAGCCCTCCGGGGGCCCTTTCTGCTCCTCATTCCCCTCTCCGTCGTAGTCGTCTGCCCCGTAGCTGAAGTCTGAGACAAGGAACAAGAAAGGCCACTGAGAGTCCTCCACGAGAGCTGCCAGGGACTGGTAGCGCAGTGGGCGCCTGCGGCGGCCCCCAGCTGCCATGACCCCGGCCGCACCATCCACGCCTGCCCGGGCGGGGGCTGCGCGGGGGCCCAGGCCTGGCGAGGGGCTGGGGACTGCCAGCAGGCTCTGGCTCTGCACGTTCAGAGGCTGCTGGGAGTCGGGGGGGAGCGGCTCTGCCGTTGCCACCCGCTTAATAGCATGTCAGTCGCGTATTTCGAGCTGCTGTTTCCTTTGCCTTCTGCCTAATTCCAAGTCTAAAAATTAACAGTGGGAGCAGGAGGCAGGCCGCTTCTAACTCTCCTCTCTGAGTCACCATTTTGCTTTTTATAGGGAATAAGGAGGTGGGGGCGGGCCAAGCGATGTCACTTCCTGAGCCCCTCCTCCTTGGGTACCATTTGTACACAGAGCCCAATCCCTCCAGGGGGCCAGGGCAGGTTTGGGGTGGGAGGGTTGAGAGAGCGTGCTGAGGGAGCCCTCACCCCTTGGAACGGGGCCCTGCAGGGAGGACGGAGCCCAAGGCAGCAGGGTGTGGGCGCGGGGGCTGTGCCCAGGCCTGGCAGGGACATGGGTGAACAGCATAGTCCTCAAAGCCGGCACTTATTGCTGTAATTTCAACGTGGGCTTCCTTCAGAGGAGGAGGGAAGAAAAGGCTGCAGCAACCCCCTCTGGGCTGCCGGCACCGCCGGGCGCCAGCGCCCACGCACAGATACCCCCTCCTAGGGACAGCAGCCCGGACCCATGAGAGGGGCACCTCGGGGCTCCACAGTGAGAGGGCTACAAGGGTGGCCCAGAAGGCCCTGCGTCAAACCCCATCCCTGCGACAGCATGGGGGACCCTCCCACTCCCCCACCCCACCCTGTGGCCTGCTTGCTTCCTCCAGCCCTGACCCGCCAGGGCCAGGAATGGAGAACACGGCAGGGCTGCTGCCAGGGCCCGTCTTGGATCACCTTGCGCTGGGGCCACCACCCGGAGGGGTGGAGACTCCGTGCACACTCGTCACTGGGCAGGGGTAGGAAGGACTCAGCATGTCTGGAGACCGATGGAGCCAACACCGAAGTGGGCATGGAGACACAAAGAGCACAGTGCCAGTCCCCCTGGGCTCCACAGTGGCCTGGGGCCAGCAGTGGCTTCCCACACATTGGACGGCCCGGCGGCAGCATCCATTTGTTAAATACTCCCCAAGCGTTTCTGGGTGGGATTCCCTGGGCCAGGCATCTTGGGACGTCACCGCACGTGATGGTGGAGGCTGCAGGTCCTGTCCCACCCTCTGCTCAGATACCACTTCCTCCAGGTTGTCTCCCTGGGTGGCCCAGCTCAGAACTCTGACAGCACATGGCCTCCTGGTGCCTGTGTGGATCCTGCTCCTTTGTCCCTGAGCCCCTGGGCAGGAACTGGGTGTCTCGGTCATCACTGTGTACCCAGCACCCACGGGCCAACACGCAGCAGGCTCTCAGTAAGCGTGTGTGGAGTGGATGAATGAGCAGAGGAATGCACTGTCCTCAGGTCTGAGGTCGGAGCCAGGTCCCAGCCAGCCAAGTTCTCCTCGGGGGCCCTGGCTCCTCCTCCTTTGTCACGGCACACCATCCCACGGCCGCCAGCAGCCTGAGAATGGTGTCAACGGGTCACCAGAACGCCTGGCCACGGCCTCACCAAGTCCAATCTGGCCTCTTGGCAGCCGATCGTTTCCCTAAGCTTGCTGCACCTGCTCCTCCTGACTTCCTCTTCTAGTCCCTGAGCTGATGTCCCATTTAGCTGTCAGGGCACGTGGGCTATTTCTTTTTCCCACTAAGACAGGCAAAAGTAAGCAATAGAGCCAAGAGCTCAGATTCCATCAGGCCACGCTGACTCTTCTGTGCACTGACCAACCTCCAGAAGTCATAGGGATGGAGCCCTCGCATCTGAGCTACTAATATTTCCCAAGGGCAGGGGTAGAAGGGACAAGGGAAGGGGGTGTGGCTGGCCTCCACATCACAGTCTGGTGTTTCCTGCAGGGCGGGAAGGTCTGTGCCAGTCTTCCCCGATGTGTGGACACTTCATCCTTATCAGAGATACAGACCACGGGCTCCGCCATCTCTTTGCCCCTTTCAGCCTAACCATATCTTTTATTCTCCCCAGTTTACAGACAAGGTCACTGAGTCTTAGAGATATTTGCCTAAGGTCACAGAAAGGACCTGAACTGAGGCCTGTTTGTTTGTCTCCACATGCCATTTTTTTTCCCTCTGAATCTCACTCCAGAGAAGTTCCCTTCCATAGCCTTCCTTGTCAAGGGAGGCTGGCCAAAGAGGGGAACAAGGGGCACCTGAGAATGAGGTGCCGGCAAAGTGGGAGGCCCAGGAATGCGGAAAGTGCCCATGAAGCTCTCTGTTCCCTCTATGCCTCACACCCCTGTTCCTCCTTCTGTTGCCAGTTTGGAAAGTAGATGTGATGGCTGGAGCTCCAGCAGCCATATTAAACCATGAGGTGAACCTGAAGCTAGAAGCCAGCACTGAAGATGGCTGAGCAGAAAGCTAGGAGTCACTAATGACACAATGGAGCCACCAAACCACCTCAGGATAGTCTACCTCTGGACTTTTTTATTTGAGAGAGAGAGAAAATAAATGTTATTTAAGCCATTGCTACTTAGTTTTTATGTTATATACAGTCAAACCTAATTGTAACTGATCCAGATGGTTTTGCTTGATATCCCTGTTTGGGTACACAGGAACTATGACCTTCACTGTTTCTTCTTAGTCTCCTTAGTGAAGTCTTTTTCTGCCCACCCCTTAAAAATTGGTGTTCCTTATAGATCCTTACAATGGAATGCCACTCAGCAATAAAAAGAAACAACAACATAAATGACTCTCGCAGACCTTATACTAAGTGAAACAAGCCATGCACAAAAGAACACATATGCTTCCACTTGTATGAAGTTCTAGAAAAGACAAAACTAATCTATGGTTAAAAAAAAAATCAAAATAATGGTTGTCTCAGGTGGGAGGAGAAGTAGACTGTAAGGAGCACAAGGGAACTTTCTGGGGTCTTGGACATGCTCTGCATCTGGACAGGGATTTGGAGTACACAGGTGGACGCATTCATCAAGCATTCTCCAGTGATACACATAAGATTTGAGCATTTTACTACTAAATACTGAACTCTAGTTAGTGATATGCATGAAGTACGCTGATGTCTCCAACTTACTCTGAAATACGTGAAGAGTGAGATGGATGTTCAGAGGGATAGATGGATGGATGCTAGTGTAGAAAACTGATAATTATAGACTCTAAATAGTAGGTAAGTGGGTGTTCACTGTGCAGTTCTTTCAACTTTTCTGTATGCTTGAAATTTCTCATCGTGAAACGATGGGGGAGAAAATCCTCGTACTCTCCTGGCTTCTGTCACCCCTCCTTCACGTCCTCCCCCAGATTTGATTTACACTCCAAGGAGAGGTGTGGGCTGCGGGCCCATCTCTGATTGCTTCCTGGACATCTTCACCTGCAGGGACCTCAAACCCGACCTTTTCCCCAAAGCTAATACGCTAGATCACTCAAGTGGGAAATCCAGATTCCTCCCTCGTCCCGCCCCTCACCTCCTGCACCGGGGATGTCCCCTCCTCCTCCCCACTCTGACCAACTCCTACAGCCTAAACTCCTCAGCTCAAGGACCTTCGTGGTTAGCACCTGCCTCTACTTTTGCAGGGAGGGTCATAATCTCCTGCCGGATGTCAGACTTGTAGGTCCCTGTGGCGGGTTAAACAGTGGCCCCCCACAATATATGTCCAAATCCTAACCCCTGGTCCCTGTGAATGTGACCCCATTTGGAAAAAAACGTGTTTGTGGATGGAATTAAGTTAAGGATCTCACAACGAGATCAGCTTAGGTTAACTGTTGGGTCCTAAATCCAATGACGCGTCCTTGTGAGAAACAGAAAGGGAGGGGACACAGGCTCAGAGGAGAAGACCATGTGAAGACAGAGGCAGAGTTTGGGGTTACGCTGCCACAGGCCAAGGAATGCTTGGAGCCACCAGTGACCGGAAGAGGCGAGCAAGAATTCTCCCCTGGAGGCTTGGGAAGGATTGCCACCGCCCAGAGTACACCACGGTTTCAGACTTTTGGTCTCCAGACTGGGAGAGCATAAATTTTGTTGTCCTAAGCCACCAAGTTTGTGGTAGTCTGTTATGGCAGCCCTAGGAAACTAATACAGTGAGTGCACACACCCACGCACACAGTTTCCCATCTCTGGACTTTTCCACATGCTCTTCCTGTGTCTGAAACACCTTCCTCACTCTTGTCCACTTGGGGAAATCCTTTTTAGCCTTCAAACCCAGCTCAGATGTACCCTCTCCTAGGAACTTTCCTGTGTTCTGTGTATTTATGACAATACCTGAATATATAAAGCACTTTTATAAACCAATGAAATAAACAGAATGCCTCAGCTTTCTAAATGAGTATGGGAAATGAATAGAAAATTTAAAAAGGGAACTACAAATGCCCAAAGTACATACTTTTTTAAATGTTAACCTCACTTGTATTTAAAGAAAATGCAAACTTCTATGTTTTTCCATTTTCCCATCAAATTGGCAAGGAATTTTTAAAGAATAATAATAATAATAATAATATCCAGAGTTGTCAGAGAACAGGCACTGTCAGAAACTCCTGGAGGGTACATAGAACTGGCACAACTTTTCCAGAGTCAACTTGGTAACTGGTATCAAAGTTTAATAGTTGGTACAGCTTTTAACCCGGCTCAATCTAAGACTATGACCTATGATATTCATTATAAATGTACATAAAAATGAAGTTGTAAGTCACACAACTGTTTAAGATTATGAAATATTAAAAACAACCTGAATAATTATAGGGCATTGGTTGAGTAAATTATGGTATTTCTACAAGATGAATAGTTATGTAGCCATTAAAAACTATACGGATGATGTGTGTCACCTTACTAAGTGAAAAAGGGGATTAATAACAGTAATGTATGATACAGTGTTTGAAAAAAGTAAAAATGTCTGTATGCACACAGAAGGAAGCCTGGAAGGCTATAACACAAAACAATTATAGAACACTCTGATTCTGGAAATTTAGAAGAAATTAATACATGGTTTCTGCTCTCTAGGACACTAGTAGACTTCCAATATCCACTTTCCCTTCTTCCTCGGTTACACTACCCTGATTTTATATGAGGTGGCAATGGACCCAGTCCTAGGCAAGATACCCACTTTCTGTTGTCCCTCTTAAACTAGGAGTTGGCTGTCTGGACATCATTCTGGCCAGTGAAACCCAAGTGAAGTATGCTGGAGCCTCTAGCAAGGCCTTTACTTTGATGATTAAAAGGGACTTCCTGCCTTGAATTCAGATGTGATGACTGGAGCTACAGTGGCCATGTTGCTCCCATGAGGAAAAGATCAAGAAAGAACAGAGACATTTCTCTGTTGCTGTTCAGCTACTGAGCCACACTAGAAATAGCCCATCTCATTTCTTGCCAAACAGGGAAATATAAGCCCCTATATACTGGATTTTCTGCTACTTAAAATGCACACATTTCCCAAGTGATATCCATATAGCCCAGAGGAGGAAGAAAGTCCAATAAGCAACAAAACCTGGATGCTACGACAGAAGAACTTCACAGACACAGTGAAGCAGAGAGGAGGGAGCGAAGAGGTGGCTGGGAGGGGGCTTCTGGGATACTCTAAGGAAGATGGTTTATCACTGTGGCTAAGAGGGAGGACCCTGGGGTTAGACAGCTTAGGTTCCAATCCATGCTGCATCACTTCCTAACCTCTCTGTGCCTCAGAAGAGCGCCTGGCACAAGGCAGCCGCTTATAAATAGACACTGATTAAACAAATGCACGTGAAGGGGGATGACACAGGGACTGAGCGCACGGGGCCACGAGGAGGATGAAATTGGATCACGCGTGTGAAACACTCGGCACGTAGTAAGCACCCCATATATCTTAGCTGTTGTCATTAATATTATTAATTGAATCTCGAAAGATGTGTGGGTGCGCGCCAGGCGGGTGGGGGACGGGAGCAGAGTTCTAGGCAATGAGAGGCGGCCTGGCAATGGCACAAAGTGTGAAACAGCAGGGCCCCCGAAAGGGACTATAAATAGCCGGGCATGGCTGGAACACGGAGTGAGCAGAGGGCGAGGGGATGGCGCTGGAGAGGCGGGCGCGGACCAGCTCACCGCGCGCCTTGCCGGCCGAGCTGAGTTGGGCAGGGCTCCGCGGGGACTGCTGACCTAGACCACGACCCACATCGGCGCTGGACATCGCTAACTCTAGATAATTCCTCCTGCCGCGTAGGCTCCTCCATTGCGTTACAACACAGGCAGAATCCTGTGACTTCCGGATCTCCTAGGAGCTACCCAGACGAGGGACCATGTGTTAACATAGGGCTACCTATTCCCAACCTGTAGTGAAGCCTGTGCCCTCGAGGGTGGCCACAGGACAGGACAGGAGCCAAGCAGTGACAGAGCAGCCATGGTGACCTCGGACATGCCTTTTTTGTGCAATGTGGAGAGCTGGCCTGAGAGAGGTGGGCTAAACCCAAATGACTGGTCCTCTTATTTCTACTACTTTAAGCTCTGGTAAGTGCCACGGGGCAGAAGAGGTACCCAAATGGCAGGAGGCAAGTTGTTTACAGTCTTCCTCTGAGACCGTCCAGCACCAATGACTGATGGACACAGCCAAGAACACATCCTGGTATCCCCAACCCCCAAAACAGGTCTGAGAGCCCTTCCCACCTCTTCCTGGACATTCTGAGAACCTGCGGATACAAGGTGGAGTGAAGATCCAGGTGTGGAATGGTCCCGCCCTCCCAACGGGGGTGACACAAAGGCTGATTGTAGGTAATACATTTATTTTCTGTCCGAGAACTGAGGATGGCAGCAGGGGAGGGACGGACAGCGGCAGGGAGCCCAGGCCCGAGCATCGTTCCCACCAAAGCAGCACCAAAAGTGTTCGCAGAGCCACAGCTCCCTGCGTGCCACGCGCCGCGACAGGTGGCGACAGAGCAACAGGCTGCAGACTCCATTCCTGCCCTCGAGGACGTCCCAGTGTGGTCATATGAACACTCACTTGGGACATTTGTTAACTCTCTGCTGGGCACTGAGCTGTACACTACTTCACTTCATCCTCAAAGTGATCCTTTGATGGATGGATCACACAAACCTTACGTGGAGCAAAAGAAGCCGGACACAAGAAAGCAGGTGGAAGCACACCTCAGAGACACGGCGGGTTCGGCTCCAGACCGACGCAATAAAGCCAGGGTCACCGTAAAGTGGGGACACATGCTTTTTGGTTTTCCAGTGCATATAAAAGTTACGTTTACACTATACTGTAGTCTATTGAGTGTGCAATAGCATTACGTCTAAAAAACAACACACATACCTTATTTAAAAATATTTTATTGCTAAACGACGCTAATATCATCTGAGCCTTTTGTGAGTTGTAATCTTTTGGCTGGTGGAGGGTCCGGCCTCGACGTTGATGGTCGCTGACTGATCAGGGTGGTGGCTGCTGAAGGCTGGGGTGGCTGTGGCGACTTCTTGAAATAAAACAACAATGACATTTGCTGCACTGATTGAATCTTCCTTTCATGAAAGGTTTCTCTAGCTATTTGATAGCATTATACTCACGGTAGAATTTCTTTCAAAACTGGAGTCAATGCTCTCAAACTCTGCGGCTGCTTTATCAACTATGTTTATGTAATATTCTAAATCCTTTGTTGTCATTTCAACAGTGTTCACAGCACCTTCCCCAGGAGTAGATTCCATCTTAAGAAACCACTTTCAGCCAGGCACGGTGGCTCATGCCTATAATTCCAGCACTCCGGGAGGCCAAGGCTGGGGGATCACTGGAGGCCAGGAGTTTAAGGCCAACCTGGGCAACATAGTGAGACCCTGTCTCTACAAAAAATTTAAAAAAAGAAAAATTAGCCAGGCGTGGTGTTGCACGTCTGTAGTCCCAGCTACTCGGGAGGCTGAGGCAGGAGGATCGCTTGAGCCCAGGCATTGAAGGTTGCAGTGAGCTATGATCAAGCTGCTGCACTCCAGCCTGGGCGACACAGTGAGATGCCATCTCTAAAAAAAAAAGAAGAAGCCACTTTCTTTGCTCATCCATAAGAAGCAACTCCTTATCTATTAAAGTTTTTTCATGAGATTGCAGCAATTCAGTCACATGTCCAGGCTCCAGTTCTAATTCTAGTTCTCTTGCTATTTCCACATCTGCAGTTACTTCCTCCACTGAAGCCTTGAACTCCTCAAAGTCATCTGTGAATGTTAGAAACGACTTCTTCCAAACCCCTGATAATGTTGATATTTTGTCCTCCTTCCACGAATTGTGAGTGTTCTCGAAGGCATCTAGAATGGGGAATCCTTTCCAGAAGGTTTCCAATGTACTTTGCCCAGATCCATTAGAGGAATCAGTACCTATATGGCAGCCATAGCCTTATAAAATGTATTTTGTAAATAATATGACTTGAAGTTCAAAAGACTCCTTGATTCATGGGCTGCAGAATGGCTGTTATGTTAGCAGACATGAAAACATTAATCTCCTTATACATCTATCTCCATCAGAGCTCCCGGGTGACTAGGGGCATCGTCAGTGTCAGTAATATTTTGAAAGAAATCTTTTTTTCCTGAGCAGTAGGTCTCAACAGTGGGCTTAAAATATTCAATAAACCATGCTGTAAATAGGCTTTCTTGTTCCATTTAAAGAGCACGGGCATAGTAGAAGAGCTTAATTCTTAAGGGCCCTAGGATTTTCAGAATGGTCAATGAGTATTGTCTTCAACTTTAAGTCACCAGCTGCATTAGCCCCTAACAAGAGAGTCAGCCTGTCCTTTGAAGTTCTTTTTAACCTCAGTACACACCAGAGGATCTTTGAAGATTTGAAGACAGGCATTGACTTCTCTCTAGCTAGGAGAGTCCTAGATAGCATCTTCTTCCAATAGAAGGCTGTTGCAGCTACACATTGAAAATCTGTTGTTTAGTGTTTCCACCTTCATCAGCGATCTTAGCTAGATCTTCTGGATAACTTGCTGCAGTGTCTACACTAGCATTTGCAGCTTCACCTTGCCCTTTATGTTATGGAGATGGCTTTTTTCCTTGAACCTCATGAACCAACCTCTGCTAGCTTCCAGTTTTTCTTCTGCAGCTTCCTCACCTCTCTTAGCCTTCAAAGAACTGAAGAGAGTTGGAGTCTTGCTCTGGATTAGGCTTTGGCTTAAGGGAATGCTGTGGCAGCTTTAATTTTCTATCCAGACCACTAAAACTCTCTCCAAAGCAGCAATAAGCCTGTTTGGCATGGCACAAGAGGCCTAGTTCTTGGCCTATCTCGGCTTTTGATGTGTCTTCCTTACTGAGCTTAATCATTTCTAGCTTTTGATGTAAAGTGAAAGACGTGAGACTCTTTCTTTCACTTGAACACTTAGAGGTCACAGTAGGGTTATTAATTGGCCTAATTTCAGTGCTGTTGTGACTCAGGGAATAGGGAGGCCTGAGGACAGGGAGAGAAATGGGGACAGTGTCGGGGGCGGGAGAACAGCCAGTGGGTGGAACAGTTGGAACACACACACCATTTATCGATTAAGTTTGATGGGCATGGTTCACGGTGCCCAAAAACAATTACAATAGTAACAGCAAAGATCACTGACCACAGAGCACCATAACAGATAGAATAATAGTAATGAAAAAGCACGTTGGGAGAATTACCAAAATGTAGCATAGAGACGTGAAGTGTGCACACGATGTTGGAAAAATGGCAGCAACAGAGCTGCTTGACACAGGGTTACCGCAAACCTTCACGTTGTAAAAAATGCATTATCTTTGAAGCACGATAAAAGGAGGCACAGTAAAATCAGGTGTGCCTGTATCACAAGGCTCCTTATTACATGATGTTCAAGAACAGGCAGAAAGAGTAGATGGCGACAGAAGCCACAGCATCGCTACCTGGGGTGGGCTGCGGGGAGACAGAGTGTTGACTGGGAAGAGGCTCGAGGGAACTTTCTGGAGTGCTGAGAATGTTCTATATCTTGATCTGGGTGCTGGTTACACAAGTCGACATATACAAACGTTCATTAAACTCTATGCGTAAGATTGGTGCACTTGAAAAACTTTTTAAAAATTTAAAAACTAAGTTGTACCACTATGACTCCTTTACGGTGGAGGAAATGAAGGCGCAGGGAGTTCAGTTACTTGCTCAAGGTTTAATGGCTGCTACGTGGAAAAGCAGATTAAACCCAGTAGTCTGACTGCAGGACTATGTTCCTAACCACTGTAATATGTGGGACCCACACAAATAGACAAAACAATACGGGTGGGATGCTCTCAAGGACCTACAAGTGAAAGAAACCACCTGTCAAAGGGGTGTGGAGGAGGAAGAGGTCTATTTGCTGAAGGGTCTGAGCATGCAGAACCGGGGCCGGACAAGACCCGGATTGTTCGGGGCACTGATGAATAGATCGGTGTTGCTGAAGCTGAGGTCCAGAGCAGTCAGACTGTGTAGGTTCTGGACCACTGGGCCGAAGAGTCAGATTTCGCTCAGTAACCGGGAGACACTGAAGCCAATAGCAAGGTGGTTTTAGGAAAAATAAGCTGACCGTGGTGTATGGGAGATTTGGAGTGGGGCAAACAGTCTTTATAAGGGCTGTCAAGAGTGGTAGCAATGGGAATGAGACTTGATGTGGGACAGTCTACAGGAAGTGCAGCCAAGGAGGGGCTTGGATGAGGGTGCTATGGACAGAAAGGAGCCGTTGGTTACCAGGGCACAGACCCTGAGTTCAGGTCAAGACATGGCTGGACTGGGAAAAGGCAAGGCTGTCCCTGCGGGCAGGTCCAACAGGCAGCCAGACAGCTGGGTCTGGACTGCAGATGTGGATCTGGGAGCCTGGCCACCCTAGGTCCAGGATCCAGCCAGTGGAAGCTTGGCTGCCGCTCCTTGGGTAGCACCTGCCGAGATCATGTTCTCTGGGACAACAGGAGCAGGGATGGCGGATCAGATACAAAAACTGCCATCCCACCTGCAACTACAAGATCATTATCTTCTACCGCACTTGGAAAGGACAGCTTTACCACCTGGACTAGGTGGCTCCAGAGTGAGAAATGGGGACAGGGCTGAAGCCAAAATGCACCATAACTCAGAATCACACCCAGCCCTGACCCAGTGCTCTAGAGAGAGACAAGGTCGGAATCCAAGGAACAAGAGTCAAGCAACATTCAGCCCCTGTACCCAATACCTGAAGGAGAGGGGAGACCCTACGGGGTCTTCTAGGTCAGAGCATGACAAATTCCTAGTCCTCACCTAACTTCACTCATCAGCAGCATTCAAGACGGTGACCATACCCTCCTCCCGGAAACGCTTGGTTCACCTGGCTTCCAGGGGGCCTCCATGTTGGTTCTTCTCCCTCACCCAACCCTGCATCTCAGCCTCCTTGGTTGGTTCCTCCTGGTCCCCTCAACCTCTTGTCATTGGGGCGCTCACTGTTGGACTTGGAGCTGGGACCTCTTCCCTATCTTCTCTCACCCCCTCCGTGTCTCATCCAGTCTTGTGGTTTTAAATACCACGTACGTGCTGACAACTCTCAGATGTATATTTTCAGCCCACACCTCTCTTCTGTACTCCAGACTCGTTGATCCGACTGCCTACTCAGCTTGAATATCTAATAGGCATCCCAAATGTCACATGTCTAACCGACGTCCTGGTTGTCCCTGCCCCCTCAGACCAGCTTCACCGCAGCCTTCTCCATCTCAGCTAGTGGCAAACTCCTCCTTCCAGCTGTTCGGGGTCACCTTTGGGTCCTCTCTCTCTCACGCCCACATCCAACCCATCAGCAATTCCTACTGGCTCTACCTGTGGAATGTACCCAGCTTCCACTGCTACCATCTGGTCCAAGATACATAAATTCTCCCTGGACTAATGCAATACCCTCCTAGTCAGTCTCCCAGCTTCTGCCCTTTCTCCTTCAATGTATTCTTAACACAGCAGCCAGCGTGATCCTGGGAAGACATAAGATCATGTCACTCCTCTGCTCAAAATCTGCGAAGGATCCATCTTGGAGTCAGACCTATGGATAATGGGGCCTCCATGACCCACCTACCTGCCTCCCAGTGCTCACTTCACCCCACCCAGTGGCCCCCTTGCTGAGCCTCAGAACCCTCGGGCATGCGCCCCTCACTTTTGCACCTGCTGTTCCCTCTGCTTGCAGAGACCCCACGACCCCCTTGCGTCCAACCCTCCCACTCTTTCAAATCTTTGCCGAGAGTTATTTCTCATTGAGGCCTACCCCGAACTCTATTCAAAATGACAATCTTCCCCCATCTCCATACCGCGGAGCCTCCTGACCCTGCTGTGTACATTTTTCCCACTGCACCTTCTAACAGACTAGATGATTTACTCAGATGTTATTCTTATCATTCATTGCCTCCTTGGGACTAGAATGTAAAGTCCAGAAGAGCATGAACTTTGCCCGTTTTGTTTGCTGCTACATCCCAGCATTAGGAAGCGCCTGGCACACAGTAGGAACTCAATGAGTATTTGTTTGACAGAATGAATGAATGGATGGTTCAGGGCTGGCCTAGCCAGGGTGCGCAACCTGACACAGGACTGGATGGCAAAAGATCTGACCTTTCTCTTGTCATTTCTAGTCTATTCAGAGGTGAGAGTCAAAAAGCTGCTGCCCGCCCCCGGGGGGGGGGAGGATTCACAACCTTGAGAACAGGTGTCAGCAACACGCAGGTCAGGGGAGTGGGCAGAGAGGACGGAGCCTGGGCTGGCCCTAAGAGTCACCTCGATGAAGGGCTGGGCAGACGGAGAGAAGCCGCTGGAGACAGGGAAGGAGCTGCTGGGGATTAGGTGGGACGCAGGAGACAGTGATCACTGGAGCGAGGTGCCGCTGAGGGTCCAGGATATGATCTAGGTGGAAGAGGGTGCGGTTTGGGAATGTGGAGGGACCTAAAGACAGCACTTTCAGAGGCTCGGAGGGAGCGGAGGACAGAGTCAGTGGCAAGAGGAGTGATCACGGGGACAGTGGAGACAGATGGCGAGCTCAGAGGCCGAGGCTTGGGAAGACAGGCCCAGAGAAGGCCCCGTGGGGGCCCCACCCCAGAGCCTGGGCTGCTTCTCCTGGGGAGCAGACTTTTCCCCGTGCAAAGGCAGCCGCCTGCTGGCACAAAGAAGGGGTTTGATCCCTCCGCGTGCTGAGCGATGCGGCTATTTCCCAATCCCAAAATGGGACGGCAGAGCCAAGGTGCGCACAGTCAGACACCCGAGGCTAAGGCCATGCCGGGATCTCCATGGTTCTGAGCCGTGGCATGACACCAGGCAGGCAGGGAGGTGGTCGGCTGTCCCCTCCACGCCTCAGCAGTGGGAGTGGCAACAGAGCCCACAGCCAGGGAAGGAGGAGGAGGACGTGTGGACCCCGGCCTGCCCACCCTCCCCACATGGCGCTGCTCTGGATGGACCCTCAGTGTCTTCTGGCCACCCACCTCCTCCTGCAAACACAAGGCTCGCTCTTGCTGAGTCTGAGTGAGGCCTGGACCTCTGCGGCCTCCTGGTGGGCGGCCTCCTCTCGTCTACTGGGACTTCTGCTCTGTTCTCACCGCTGCCAGGCCCCAGGATCTGGACCAGTCCTGGGAGGCCTCCCCTTCCGTGGATACGGTCCTCCCAACTTGCCCTTCCTGTGGCTAACTCCCAGAAAACGATCGCAGTCCCTGCTCAGCTCTCCCCTGGGTGCCAGACACTCGACAAAGGCCTGCACTGACCCTATTATGATCCTGTGCAGGCTTGGTTTTCTGCTGCCAGCCTCTCCGCCAAATGAGACACAGATCTGCCATTTTCCTCAAACTCTTATAATCTGAACTAAGCTGGGTCTTCCCCACGGCCCCGGCAGGTCCAGATGCTGGCTAGACTCAACAGTTGGGGTCCATTCTGAGGCTGGCGACCCCCATCTCCCCCACACACAGGCCCAGCTTCACAGCCCAGTGTCCCCCCGGCAGTCTGATCACCCTCGGACTTCCTGCACAAGCTGGTGGAAACCAAGACCCCAAGGCAGACTCGGAGACCAGAGTCATCTCACCCACGCCAGAGCTGAGCCGCCGCAGAACTGGGACAACTGGGTTTGAATGCCAGCTCTGTGCTATTAACTGGTTCACTGGGGGCCTCTCTGAGTCACAGCCTCCCTGAGCTTTGGTTTCCCCGTAAGACAAGGATAACAGCCCTGTCGCAGGGTGGTTGGAGAGTGACGTTAAATAACATAATGTAGGTTAAATAACTTGGCATAGTATCTGGGGCAGGAGAGTCCTCAATAGAGGTCAGCTGAGCCTGAGCTGGAGCCATGAGGGAACAGGAGAGTGGGCTGGACACCTTTGGGGCCCAGGTGGCCCCAGCTGACCCAGGAGATACCATGGGGAGCCCCTCAGTTGTGGCCTGGCACTGAGGTGAGGTGTCCTGAGGACCAGCATCTTCCCCACAGGACAAGTCACCTCCTTCTCAGCAGCCCCTGCTCTGTGACTGATGGAAGAGGGGCTGGGGTCCAGGACAGCACAGTGGTCAAGGGCACAGGCTCTGGAGCCAGACTCGGCTTCCATTCCCAATATTAGCCCTTACTAGCCATGTGACCTCGGGCAAGCTACTTAACCATTCAGAGCCTCAGTTTTCTCATCTCTAAAATGGGGATAACAGATAATGTCTATACCCTGTGGAGTTTTTCATGGGGTTGCAAAGAGAAAATATACACAATACAAGGCACCTGGCCCAGGGCAGGCACTAAATAAACAGTAGCTATTAACATTACTACCCTGATCTCCTTCCTGACTACTAAGTACTCCCAGGAATCTCCTGGTCCTGAAACATCAAAATCAGGGCTTTGGCAATTTACAACCACGTTAAGGCTACAGCAAGGCTGGTCAGCTGGCCCAGCTGTTAATCAGCAGCCTCTACTCAGCACAGGCCATTGGAGTAGTTTAAATCTTGAATTTTAAGATACTTGTTCCAACCTTCATGACACACCGGAATCCCCGGGGGGAATGGAGGGTGGGGGGCTTGGGAAGCTCCTGATGTCTGGCGCCTACCCCAGAGATTCACCGAATTGGTACGGGGCGGCCTGGGCATCAGATCTGTTAAAAGCCCTAATGTATAGGGAGGCTGAAAACCACCAGTTTAAGGTAAGAGCCCTGAAGTCATGGCCTTTAAAGCTGAATGGAACCAAGACTCTGAAACAGCACTATGAAGCCATCAGCCAGGCAGCGTGATAAACTCAGTACACACAGGGGAGGCTGCGTGTAAGAGGCAGGGCTTGAACTTGAATTGAGGAACTGCGGGGTTTGTCTGGGAAGGGGGCGGGCAGACAGAGGGGCTTGGCTCTAACTGTAAACTGTGGGCAGTTATGCTCCGGGCCCTCAGCCACCAGCACCCTGAAGCCTTCGGGTAAGCCTGGAGCCCAGCCTTAACCCAGCAAAGGGGCAACTGGAAGACGGGGCAGAGGCAATGGGGCAGCTCATTCGTGGAGGTGCAGCTGGTGTCGCTAGAGTTCTCAGTTCTGGCTCCGCCCCCACTGCTGGGAACAGACTTAAGGCCCTGCGGGGGTGCGGCACGGCCTCTCTGGTTGCCATGGAGACGAGAGCTGATCAACCACCTCCAGGATCCCTCGGGGGCGGGAGGCAGCCACCGTGGCCGCCTGGAGAAGTGGCCGCCTGGAGAAGCCGAAGGCTCCAAAGCCTGAGATAAAGGAATCTTAGGTCTAGTACATGAGCAGCAGGGCCGAGGGTGAAGGCTGCCAAAAGGCCCCCAGGCAGAGAAGGCAGCGTGGCCTCACCAGGCTGCAGGCTCTGAGGAATGGGTGAGAAATGCTGTTAACTGCATTGTGTTTCACAGTGTGCGCAGCAAGCCCACAGCCGGGATCTCATTTTATGCTTACAACCCACGGAGGTTATCAGGGTAGCTATTATTGGCCCCATTTTACGTGGGGGAAACTGAGGCTCAAGGAGATTCTAGATCCCAACCGAGGCCACTTGGTTTATAAACAAACTGAGCCACAACTTAAAGCCTGCTCTTTGGACCAAGGTCATTGCTTTCTGTGCTTTGACATAACCCCCTACCCAGGCAGAGGGGCCTAAAATTCCTAATGACTCCGTAGGAGAGACAGTTATGTGTTCACTGAACACATAGGAATAAGGGTGCAGAATGCCCAGAGGACCCTGTCATAGGGAGGGAAAGCTTACTGCATGTGTAAATAAGCAATAATCATTCAACAAACACCTCCTAAGTTATTATGTACCAGTTGCAGGGATAGGAACAGATCCCCAGAAGGACTCGACACCCCTAACTCCATTACCAGGAGCCTGTCACCAGTCAATGGGATTCAATGGGACTAGCAAGAGGCCAGCAGTCAGACAGATCTGGGTCCTGCGTCCTGTTCTGTCTGGCAAGATGCTCCTTCTCTCAGAGCCTCCACTTCCTCATCTGCAAAATGGGGATGACATTTCACAGGGATGCTCTGGAGAGCAATAAGAAATACCAAACAAAAAGAGCATTTCACAAACAATAAAGCATTTGATTGATCAGACACACACAAAATCCTCTAAAAAGAAATTCTGTATTCATTTGGGTGTTGGTATATCCTGGTTTCTCCACTAGGTGGCAGGAGTCTGGCGGGCAAGGACGGTCCCCTTCTATTTACTACGCATGATTTGTGGCACCCAGGACAGTATTCACTCACCGCAGTTGCTCTATAACTGCTGGCTGGCTCATGCAATCCCCTAAAAATCCCTTCTCATCTCTTCCTATCACAACCAATTCAATTATTTGGGGTCTGGGGGCCAGGAGGTCGCTGTGACAAGCCCTACAGGAGCTCTAGCCCTCATTAGAGTTAACAGCTTCAACCTGCTTCCCCTCTGAACCTCCTCAAGAACTGATAACAAGTAATGATCCTGGACTGATTTGATTTAAGGCTCCGCTCTCCCTCCCCTCCGCCCTGGTGGGCAATGCCGCTCAGCCCCACAGCGGCAGAAGGGGGAGTGGCCAGGAGGTGATGACTCAGTGACTCTGGAGAATCAAGGGACCATTATGAGGATGACCTTCAAATCCAACCGCACTTATCGCCCGCCTGGGACGGCCTCCTCAGAGTCCCTCTCCCATCTATGGTTTCATGAGTCCTTAGGGTATTTATGAAAAATTAAATGACTCTCAATCTAGTGCTGAGAAGTAGGAAGGGACAATTCAGAGAACAGATAAGTAATGTAAGGTCCAGAGAGCTCAGTACGACTCTCAAAGTGGCCTTGCCGGTGGGTGGCAGCCTGGCCCAGAATCGAAGACCCCTGCCTTCCACGCCAGGGCTCCCTTCATCCCCAGAGCCACGTGGCTCCAGGCTCCCGCCCCTCTCTGCAAAAGTCAGCCAAGGCATCGCCAACACGCATACACTCGCACACCGTCACACATATACCCACAGAAGCACCCGCACCTCTGCCCAACGCTGCCGGGCAGCCACACTTGCTGGCATGTGGCTCAAGCCACTGGCTCTCCACCAGAGCTTCCTGGACCTCAAATATAATTCTACCATGGAACAGGGCTCTAACATGGAAGAGGGTGCCTCATAGCTCACCTCCTTCTCCCCTCCCTCAGCTCCAAATCCACAGTGATTGCGCCTGTTTCAACTTCTTGTGTCACCCAAGGAGAGATGAGAGGACAAGTTAATAGTCTCTTCTCCGGACACCAGTGTCACCTTTTCTCTGGGGTGGCACAAAGCCAGGTGTGGGCGGAGCTGGGGAGAAGCAAAGTCCAGCCAGCTTATTTCTACTGTTTGCCCACAACCACACACGTGTGGACACATGCACACCCCTCCTTGCGGTCCTGCCACCTCTGGCTCCCACTGTCAGCCCTTGGCCTGTCGACTAGCACAAGTGCCCACCTGCCACCAAGCACAGCCACCACTTAGAGGATGTGGCCTCAGGCAAGTGTGTGGCCCTGAGCTGAGGTTTCCTCAGGTGTGAAAAGGAACATAGGATCGCTGCGAGGATTCCACGAGAAAGCCTGTAAATAACTCGGCCCAGGGCCTGGCTGGCACATGAAGAAGATGACGATGATTCTGCCACTTCTCCCAGAAGTCAGTGGCACATGAATCCCCTCAGTGCCCAGGCACCTGCCACCATGCCACGGCCACCTTGGCCACAGAGTGGGCTCCTCAAGGGCCGTCTTCCTTCACATAACTCACTTGCCCCTGTGCGGTCAACACCACCCGTGCTCAACCACATCCCATTCTCCTCTCCTTCTAAGCACATCGAGGACCATACTTTCCAGTCCCTTTGCGGTTGGTCAGGGCCACATGATCAGTTTTGGCCAACAAAATATAAATGGATGTGGCACGGGCCACACTTCCTGGCTGAGGCGGTGGAAAGCCATGCACAATTCTTCTTTCTCCCTCTACCCCTGCTGCAGGAACCTGGGAGGCCATGGGTTCCAGGTGGCACAGTCTTCACCAGGCTGGATCCCTGAGTGACCTTGTGGAGCACAGGCCACTGCCTACCTGGGGTGGACCAGCGTGAGCAGGAACTGACCTGGTTTGTGTTAAGTCATGGGGATTCCAGGATTAATTTGGTTCCACAGCATAACCAGTCTACCCTAGCACCATGACCCCTCAGCTCTTCCACATATGGTCAGCTGGCCAGCCCAAGTCTCAAAGAAGCTCCAAACACACTTCCCAATACAGTACCTGACCGTCTGATACCATCCATGCCAGCCAGACCCTTTTCCTATTCAGGAGAGAACAAGGAACCTAGTACCCTCTTCTGGGGGTGAAGGGGAGGGGAGTCTGGAATGTTCTCCAGCAAGTAGGTTGGTGCCAAGAGCTCATGGTTTGGTAGAAGCTGGCACCTGAGAGCCTTTCCTACCAGCATGATGACCCACCTAATGTGTGTCCCAAGGCCAGGTCAATGGGGCCCATCCCAGACTAAGCTCCAAGGATGGCCTACTGATGATATGTGAAGTAAGCCCAAAAAGAGTCAGGGAAATACTCATTTTCCTAGCAGCATTATTCACAATAGCCAAAGGTGGATGCAACCCAAGTGATTATCAATAGATGAGTGGATAAACAAAAGGTGACATCTACATATAAAAGGTATTCAACCTTAAAAAGGGAGGAAATTCTGATACATGCTACAACATGGATGAAACTTGAGGATATGAAATATTAAGTTATGTGAAATACTGTATGATTCCATTCAGATGAGGTACATAGAGTAGTCAAAATCATCGAACAAGAAAGGAGGAGGGTGTTTGCCAGGGGCTGGGGGAGGGGAGGAATGGGAAGTTGTTTAACAGGCGCAGAGTTTCATATCTGCGAGATGAAAAGAGTGCTGGAGATGGGTGGTGGTGATGGTTGTACAACAGCGTGAAGGTATTTAAGGCTACCGACCTGTACACTAAAAATGGTATGATGGTAAATTTCATGTTATGTGTATTTCACCACAATTTTAAAAATAGAATAAAATATAAATTTTTTTAAAAAGTAGACAGAGAAGGAACAATACCAGAGATAGAAACTCCTGCATATTAGCAGGAAGCAAGGGGACTAAACTCACCCTGGAGCTCACTCAGCTTTCAAAGAGGGCTCTGGAGTCACCTTCTGAATTACAAAGGCAGGTTCCACTTCCAGAGCTCATTTCTGTTTTGCTGCCAACTTCCTGGCACAAGACAAGCCTGGCTCAGCCCTAAGCAGGGGCTGCCAGGCATCTCTCGGCTCTCATTCCAATACTCCCTCCCCCACCAGGCAGCACCTGCACACCCGCTCTAGAGTTCAACCTGTTTCTACACCCAACCAATGCCAATGGGCAACGTCTCAGAGAACATGGAGAATGGCCCAGGGTCATGGCAAGAAATGAACCTTCCCCCCAGGTCACTGCTTTCCCTGGCTCTGCCCCACCCCTCTGCCACCTCCTGAGTCCTCCATTCAGATCCGCACAGCTCCATCCGCCCACCTGGCATGAAGAGATGCCAGCCGCACCTCCCGCAGGAAGGCAGCTTCCTCCAAGAACCGAGCTCGGTACCAGACCTGGCTCAGGGGTTGACAGGGGATGCATGGATAAGATGTCTCAACTTGGCCCCCATAACAAGGGTGCCTGGAGACCACAGGCCGGAGAGGACAGGCTGAGAGAGGCAGGCACCAGGCCCACAGGGCTGGCAGGTGTTTACTGCAGGCAGGTAGACTAGCGGGATGAGGCTGGCGCTGCAATGGCCACAGGTCAATCACCCCTGCTCCTAGGAGAGCTCCTGGAAAGGTCCTTCCATGCCTGGGCATGTGAGCATGCGGGGAAAGAAGGGGCACAGCTCCTCCAAAAATCAGGGCCTGCCCGATGTCAGAAGCCACATCTCACACATGGGGCCTGTGGGCAGGCAAGTGGGCACATCCCAGTCTCCAGGAAAGATAAAAGCAAGATTCTGATCTGGGGGCAAGAATAGGGTTTCAAAGTCCAGAGGCTTCCCCTAGGAGCCATGAGAGGAGATAGTAGTGATAGTAGTAGATAGGCTTGAATTGTTCTGGCTCAGGAGCCAGGCAACCCGAAATCAAATCTCACTTTCAGCTGTGTGATCTTGGGCAACTTGCTTAACCTCTCTGTGCCTTAGTGTCCTCATTTATAAAATGAAGATGATAATAACAACACTATCTCATAGAGCTTTTGTGACAGTTAAATGAGTTAGTTCAGGTAAAGCCCTAAAAACAGTGCCTGGCACGTAGTAAGTAATGTTAGTGGCTATTATTATTGTCACTGACATTGTTGTTGTTTTTGTTATCTCTCCCCACAGTCCTGGCCCTGGGAAAGACACCAGGAGGAAGACCAGCTTGTCTGGTGTCTTCTCAGCTGCATACTCTGTGAGCAGCACACAGATAGCCCAAGCACCAAGACAGCCACATGGATGGCCCCACACAGCAAGTGCACTTCCTGCTTTCACTGCCTGCTCCTCCTGTCGCTGCCGTCCACTCTCAGCCCTAGATCTGAGCTCCTTCCTGGGAGCCTGGAGCCCCTCACCAGGGTTGGAGGAGCAAACCAAGTACACAGTCTGCAGCAGTATCCTCCATATCTCTAAACCAGAGGCGGCGAGCACCCACCTCCTGGGAGCCACATAGGCCAGGGGAAGAAGGGAGGAGCATTCATGCACCCAAGACACAGGCCTCCCTGGGCTCCTACAAACACACAGGGCAGAACCATCAACACACAGAAGCTCACAAGCACAGTCCTGAGCCCTCCCTCCATCCCTGGTATATTGGTACATGCGTGTGCACACACACACACACACACACACATACTCCTTGACAGCATGCCAACTTGCTGTCATCTTTCCAGAAAGTAAAAGCAGAGGCAATAGAATATTTTGCATAAAAGCTCATGTTCTGGAGCCAGACTGCCTGAGCTTGAATCCCAGGCTCCACCTCTTACCAGCTGTGTGACCTTAGGCAAATCATTTACCTCTCTGTGCGTCTGTTTCATCTTCAGAATGGAATAATAATAGCACCCAAACTCACAGGGTCTCTGTGAGGATGAAATGAGTAAGTATCTCTAACGTGCACTTAGAAGACTACTGATGGCTATTACTATGCCTCGTTAGCTCAGCAAGTCAGATCTTACGACTGCCTGGCTTTCGCAGAGGTCCTGGTTCTCCATCTTATTTACCCTGAACCAGTTCACTGAACCCTTCTCTACTGAGCAATCTGACATTTAGTCCTTAAAACCTAGAGGGTCCCAAGCAAAATTCCCATGTACCAATTCTGGGCTTTGTCAATGTCCTGCCCTGCTCTTACCAACTGCTTCCTGGGTTTTCCTTTGTCCACAGGCTACACCCTCAGTGCCCCCACATCTCTCATTTCTCCAATCAGGTATCAGAAAGAGCCTCAGTCAACCATTCCTCACATAGAATCTGTGCTCTTCCCTGGGGAGAGAGTGCCATGGTTTCTCCACCAGAGGAGGTACACTATGTTTCTGTACTGGACATCCTAAGAATGCCTGATTCTGGAGCTATCTGACATCCAAAAGGGACATGGAGCCCAAAGATTTCGGTTTCATTCTTTGGGCGAGTCACTCAGATCTCTCCAGGTCCCTGAACTTGCTCTTCTGCAGAACAGGGACAGCATTACTCTCCCCTAGGGTGGGGGAAAGGGCATGATGAAAAGATAGGACGCCGTCTATTGCCATGCCCGGCACACAGCAGGCGCTCAGCGTGTCTGGAACACAGACTTCTGACCTCTTTTCCCATTGTAGGCAAAAGATGAGAAAATAGATGTGAACCGAGGTACTGTGCTGGCTTGGCCGAGCAGTCTGTTATGTTTAGCAAGATGCTCAGCTCTGTCAGGTGGTTAAAAAAAAATTCATGACACAGCCCGGGCAGGTTTTATCAGCTGGAAGCCAGAGCAGCCTTCTGTTCTGGGAGAGGGGGTGCATTGTGGACAGCTCCCTTTCCCCAAGATCAGGTTTACTTGGTCAAATCCCCATCTCCCTCCTCTCCTCAGAACCAGGCAGAAGGACCAAGGGAGGGCCCCTCCCTCCCCCCCCCTCCGACACCGAGTGGGGCTGGCATGGCCACTGGTGTCCTTCAGTCCCACACACCCAGCCACACGGCTTTCGGACCCGCCTCCCCACCGTGCCCACCTAAGCAGACAGCACATCCGTGGGAGGGCTGGGAGTGCAGTGCCCGCCAGACCTGTGTGCGTATCGTATCGCACGACAGCATCACAAGGTGGGGAAACCACACCCAGCGACTACCTCACCCTTCTCACTGGTTTGAAGCCTGTGGTCGCCATAGCAACAGGCTCCGCTCAGCCTGCCAGGCGGGGCTGACGCAATCCTCAGCAGTGAGCAGCTCCGGTCCTCACTCTGCGAGGCTCCCACTGGGGGTGGGTGAGTGGGCAGAGCGAATGGAGAGGGAGGACATGGGCGCACGGCCTACTACGGGAACCTCTGCTTTCCCCCCAGTTCTGTTCCCAGCGCTGGACCTAAGGGACAAAGGCCATGAAGTGAGCAGTGGGTTCTCCTCCCATGTCCCATCTCCGAGGCCTTCGGAGACCTTGGGGCGGGGGAGACAGACCGTACAGTGGGCTTCTCTACCACCGCATGGCCCCTTCCCCACCTGCTGAGGCAGCACCCCCCAGCTGGGCACCCCCACTTCTCTTGGCCCACAGGCAGCCGGGCTCTTCAGAATTCAACAGGTGCAGCTTTATCGTTCCCAGCTCAGTTGTGTTCTCTGCCTTATTTTCATTTAAGTGCCCACAAATCCCAGAACTCCCCTGCAAGCTAACTGTCCCCATGATACCACCAAGCCCCTGCCTCGCAGCTCTCTATCCCACTCTGCAAGGGTCTCTCGCTGCCCTGGGGAGTCTTACTCACTCTGCACTGAGGACACACCAGCCAAGAGCCACCGACCTATTACAGCATCCATGTCCCCCAAGCTTATGGAACAAGCACTCAGAGAGCAGGAGGTCAGGTCACCCAGTGCCACCCATCCACCCCCATGCACTGAGGAAATGGGGATGAAATGCCAGTGTCCTCTAGCTTCCCGGCGCCTACCCATGGATGCAGGCTCTCCCTCCCAAGGCTGCTGTCCTGGTGAAGATGCCTCAGGTGCCAGGAATGCTTCCCTCCTGCAGGCCCCGCTCCCTTCTCCATCCCAACAGCCACGTCCCGCCCCGTGCTCCCTCCTACCTGGCCCACAGCGAGGGCATCCACCCAATAGGAGCTGGGCCTCAGCACAAACAGGTGCTGCCCTGGGACCTTGCACCCCAGCGCCAGGCCGGCACTGGGAGGAGGAGGGAAAGCACACCTCCCCAGCTCCCTCCCGGGTTCCCTCGGGAGCCAGTCACATTGGGCCCTCCCAGTGGTCACCCTAACAGATGCGGGAAGTGACTAACTCCAGGGGCCACGTGGGAGATGGCATTCAGCTCTGGGATGTCCCGGTAACGTGTCCTGTGGGAGCCTTCAGGCCTGCTGAGAGCAGATGGGCAGAGGCTGTGAACTGTTAGGGCTGAGGTGGTTTTCTAGACACACAGATTGACGGAGTAGACTCAAATGAGTCCGGAAATAAACTCCTATATCCATGGTTAACTGGTTTTCAACAAGGGTGCCAAGACCATTCAATGGGGAAAGAAGAGTCTTTTCAACAAACGGTGCTGGGACAACTGGATTGCCCCATGCAAAAGAATGCAGCTGAAACCTTACTTTGCATCATATACAAAAACTAACTCAAGACAGGTTGAAGACGTAAATGTAAGAGGTAAAGCTATAAAACACGTAGAAGAAAATACAGGGGAAAATCTTCATGAGCTTGGGTTTGGCAAAGGAGTCATAGATAGGACACCAAAAGCACAAGCAACAAAAGAAAACACAGATAAACCACAAGTTATCAAAGTTAAAAACTTTTGTGCATCAAAGGACAACATCAAGAAAGTGAAAAGACAACCTATAGAATGGGAGGAAAAAATTGCAAACCGTTTATCTGATAAGGGACTTGTATCTAGACCATATAAAGAAATCTTATGACTTTACAATCAAAAAAGAGACACCTAACCAACCAAAAAATGGGCAAAGGATCTGAATAGACATTTCTACAAGGAAGGTGAAGGCAGCTTGCCTTTATTCAACTGACAGATAGATAATGTGTACTTATTGGGTACCAGGCACTGTGCTAGGTAACAGGGACATATATGGGAGGTAAAACAAACTTGGCCTCTGTGCTCATGAGGCTGACATGGGATGGACAGATAATAAACACATTAATTATATGCCCAGCACATGTATTAGCTCACCTAATCCTTACAGTGAGGTAGGTACTCCCAGGGCTGGGTACGGTGGCTCACGCCTGTAACCCTAGCAGTTTGGGAGGCCAAGGCAGGAGGACTGCCGGAGACCAGGAGTTCCAGATCAGCCTGAGCAAGACCGTGATCCCTGTCCCTACAAACAATAGAAAAATTAGCCAATAATGGTGGCCCACACCTGTAATCCTAGCTACTTGGAAGGCTGAGGCAGGAGGATCACTTGAGCCTGGGTGTTTGAAGTTGCAGTGAGCTATGATTAGGCCACTGCACTCCTGCCTGAGTGACAAAGTGAGACCCTGTCTCAAAAAACAAAAACAAGATATGTACTCCCAGAGTTCCCATTTTATAGATGAGGGAACTGAGGCACAGGCTGGTTAGGTAACCAGCCTGAGATCACACAGCTAGTAAGTGGTGGGGCCAAGATTCACACTCAGGGAAGTCTGCTCCAGAATCCACATTCTGAATTATTACATTAAGTTGAACATTATCAGAAGTGATTCATTCTGTTGGGGACCAGGGAGCTTCTCAGGGGAGGTGATGATAAGGGGGTTTGAAGGTCCTCATCAGGCAAGCAGTAAGGGAAGGTGACTCGCAGGGGCACAGAGGCAAGAATCAATGTGGAACACGGAGGGCTCAGTGTTACTAGAGCTAAGGTGTGGGTACGAGAGGAAGGTGGGGCGAGTGACAGGCTGGAGAAGCCAGCGGGGCCAGGCCAGAGGCCAGAGGGCTACACCAGGTAGCGGGGCTCCTCCCAGAGAGCAATGGGGAGCATGGGAGGGTTTAAGCAGGAGGGAGCCTTGATCTGATGCTGGTTTGGGGAAGCCTTAAGGTGGCTGGGGGTGAGGGGTACCTAGGGAGGGGCTGACCAGCCGTGGAAGGTTGGGGAGAGATGCTGACTCAGGTGCGTGTGGTAGACAACAGTGACCTGGGAACACCCCATACCATCCTCCTCCTCACTGCGTCCACGTCTATAACAAGAATAGGGTGGGTACATGGGTGACCAGACACTGCCAGCCATCAGGGACAGAAGGAAAGATGCTCTCTGCGGGGCTGTGCGTGCCTGCTGCCCGGGTGACCTCTGGTTCAGCTCCAACAGTGTGATCCTCCCTAGGACAATGGGAGCCCCGAGGGGACCCGAACTGAGACACCATCACCACCGGCTGACACCAGAGGGAAGGTGAGGCTCTAAGGGGCACACGCCCTGTGGGGACGCCAGGCCTCTGGCTGTAGTAGGCTCAGGAAGGGAGCAGTTCCAAGAACTGAGAGGGAATCTGGGGCCAGGTGGCTGCTCCCTTCGCACAGGGTAACAGTGTCCTGTGAGAAAATAAACCTTTCCTCATGTCTGAAAAATAAAGCCACCTCCTGAGTTTCTGGCCGGGTAACCCAGTGGAAGGTAGGGCCAAATGCTGTATTAAAAGCTTTATGGGCATTATCTTATGTAATCCTCTTAACAGTTACATGGTGAGTTCTATCATAATCCCCATTTTGTAGATGAGTAAATCAAGGCACAGGAAGGTTAAATAACTCACTCATAGCCACATGGCTAGTTAATGGTGGGGCTGGGATCTGACCATTGGCAGCCTGAGTCCAAAACTGGCTCTTCTATCCACCTCCAGCTCCCTTTTGACAAGTATTTTAACCTCGTTCCAACATAGCCGTTGTGTCCAGAGAGACTAGCAAAGAATTAGATCAATTTCAGGTCCCTGTGCACAGGCAGGCTCAGTAATAATAAAAGCCAACATTTATATAACAAATTAACTTGTATCCCCACGCCACCCTGTAAGGTAGGCAGTATTATTATCCCCATTTTACAGATGAAGCACAGAGAGGCCAAGTATCTTGCCCAAGGTCACACAGCTGCTGAGTGGCCAAGCTTAGAGCCCAGGCAGTTTGATCCCAGACACTACCCTCTCTCTTGCTACCTGACTGAATCAGTAATGCTACAGTACATATACTTCTAACATGCCCAGGGGGCTGGCCTCTCAGGCCACAGCCCATGAGACGCAACTACAAGGGCAAGCCCACAGCTAGGACAGGCCCCGCAGGAGCAGGGAGAAGCTGACAGTCAGGACAGATGGAAGGCATAATGGTCTTGTGCCAATGGATGTGTGAGAGCAGACAGCCCAGGGAGAACATCGGGACCATGGCGCATGCCTGCCTGCCGGGCACAGAGGTAGACACATGATGGGGTGCATTCATCCCTGCGTTATTTCAAACTGCAGGTCAACTTGTTAATGGACCATGCAATTTGGTGGCTCACCTTTTGGAATGGATTGAAAAGGAATATCTTACCTAACAAGCGTATGTATTGTTTTCTGGAACTTGTTTCAAGTGTGTGTGTCTGTGTGTATATATGGTGCATGCGCTGTGCTGCCGTGTAAATGATTTTCCTACTATGGATTCTGTCCCAAAGTGCAGAAGTAACATTATTATCACTAAATAAGTTGTAGTTTATTCCTACAACGAAATTCTAGGCAGCTTTGACAATGAATAATTTAGAGCTATGGGCAAGAGCAAAGATGAACCTCAAAAACATAATTTTAAGCAGAAAAAGGCAAGTCACAGACAAATATTTATACTGTGAGTCTATTTATATAAAGTGTGGTTATATAAATAACTACACAGTTATATTATTTAGGAATAATATATAAACATTATTTATATAATTTATAAGTATACAAATAACCAGCAAAACTCTAAAGAAGAGGGAAGGCTGAACACGAAATTCAAGATAGTGGTTACCTCTGTCTGCAGTGGGTGGCGGGGGCAGTGAGGGGGAGTATTATGGGTTGAACTGTGATCCCCACGTAAGATATGTTGGAGTCCTAACACCCAGTTCCTCAGAATATGACCTAGAGGTAACGTGGTAAAATGAGGTCATTAGGGTGGGCCTCGATGCAGCATGACTCGTGTCTTTACACAAAGGGGAAATGTGGACACAGAGAGAATGCCATGTGAAGATGAAGGCAGAGACTGGGATAGATCCAGACCAACCATCATTCATTCATTCACTCAATTACTCACTCACCAAATATTCCTTATGTTTCAGGCACTGTTCCAGTTGCTAGAGGTATAATAGAGAAAAGAGACAAAATTTCTGCCCTTTGGAGCTGAGTTCATGCAACAACCACACCCTGAGTGCATGTGAGGCTCCGGGGAGCGGGGTGAAGCAGATGACTCAGCCAGTGCCCGCCCCCAGGAGCCCACGTGTGGCTTAATAGTGGTATTACTGTTCTCTGTTGAAGAAGGCAGGGGAGGAGAGATGTAGTACATTCTAGAGCATTTCCATCGTGAATCATTAAAACTTTTAACGGAGTCCCTGCATCAAGAAGGGAACTTCAGTTATATGGAGATCTCTCATGGTGGGACACTTGTCCAATGAAGATACTGTCACTTGATCAAGTTGTTGGTCTTTAGCCTTTCCGTCTCGAGGAGTGCTGCTGGAGAGTGCCTTGGCTGCGAGAAAGGGACAGGTGGCAGCCGGTCTGTGCAGCCTTCTATACGGACAATAGGGACGCCCAGTCCAGGTATACCCTCCCTTCTCGGGTACACAAGGGCTGGGGCGCCCAAGTCTCACTTCCTTCCAAACACCTACCCTGGGCTTTTCAGAAAACCCCAGTCATCCAGAAGTGAAGTCCTTTTAAAACTGGGCTGAGGGCACCTGTTAAGTCCTCTAACCACGCCCCACGCCACTGGCTAATAGTAATAATAGCATCCATTCCCCTCTGAACCCCAAACCAGCCCTGTGAGGTGCATTTCACTGCTGAGCAGCTTATTAAGTGGCTTACCCGATGCCACATAGACATTAAGTGGGAGCTCTGGGATTCAAATGCAGGCTTTGCAATTCTGCAATTTCTCCTTCCTTTACCCACTTTACCCACATATCCTCCAGAGGTTGGAGGCTCCCAGCAGAAGTGAGAATGTCAAAAGACTCAGTTCGTGGCGGGTACCCAGTGAGTGTTTATCGATAACAACAATTATCCCTTACTCCGGCATAAAACAGTATGGTTAACACACATGGTCAGCATTTATCTTCTTAGCTGATTTTTACAACAACCCCAGGACATACGCAGGGTGGGTATTTATAACGCTTACTTTGCAGATAGGGAGAGAGTCAGAGAGAATGATTTTACCTGGACACAGGCTGGTTTCCTGCAGTGTGCTCCTCCAGGTCCATTCTCCCTGCTTATCCACCCAGTTTTCTGCCCCAGCAGGAGACCAGAGGCACAAGGGGCATGAGGCTGGGGTATTCTGTCCCTGGCTCCTCCTGTGGGCCACCCAGGCTGTAATGCTCCATTGAAGGCTGCAGCTCCTGCCCAGAAGCCCTGACCACACGGTCTCTGTCCCCAGGTCTGGGAACCCCCACATCTGGTCCCCTCGCCCTACCCACGTTTTGGTCACGGTCTTGTTATGAACTTTCGCCACACGCCCCAGTGTGAGCATGCTATGCTCTCTGTTTCCTGAGGGACCCTAATGGATGCGGCAGTAAGTAACCAGGCTGGGGACTCTGGTCTCCTGATGGATGAACCAGGGCCTCTCTGAATCAAGGGACAGGAAGAAAGGAAGCTAGCAGAGAACTAGAAGGAGCTGGGAGCAGAGACAACAGGCAAAGCTCTTGGATCTCAAATTTCTCTTTGAGTTAACCCAATTTAATCTTAGGAACATGAGAAAAGACCAAGATACTGAGAAGCTGGAGGCCTATCGTGGGAAAAGGGTTGGGGAAAACTTGGCATCTGGACTCTGGGCCCAGCAGGGTCGCTAGTGCTACCCACCTGAGCACTCTGATCTCTGGTCACAAGCTGGGAACAGCACTGGGGAAGCCCTTTGTAGCTGTTCCACCCCCCTGATTCTGGGATGGGACAGGCCTGGGGTGAGGACAGGTCGGCCTTGAGGGGAAGTTGCAGGCAGCTGAGGCTCAGCTCGCCCTGTCCCAGGGAGCCAGCCAAGACTCTGGGAAAAGGGAGATGCCACCTACTGATTTCTAGACCTTCTTTCCCATTCATCCCCTTGGCATAAAAGCACCCAGGGTTGGTGCTGGGACAGGGATCTGTCAGGTGTCCTCCAGCCTTGCCCACGCCAGGAGCTCACTGCTGGGCTGCGTGGCCAGACCCTGGTGGCAGAGGAGAGCAAGGAGGAGAGCTCTTCTCAGGGGATGGGAGAGGGGGAAGGAGATTTCCTTCCTTCTGCTTTTAGGTATTTTCCTAATCCTCAGTAACTCCATACATCCATTTTATAATGGGGGAAAAATTCTATCCTGGAGAATCATGAAGATTCTCAAGGAGAGGGAAGACATCACATTGCGGCATAATTCTTTGTGAATTACTAAGTCTGAAATGGACCAGGCATTAGGATTTGTAGGTGAGGACTTTAGACAGGCCTGGAAGCCGGGCCTTTTAGGAACACTCAATTCAAGGATGCTCTCCCTGAACACTATTGTCGTGGGGTTGTTTGTACCTGGAACAGGCTGGCATAGCACCAGTGTCTCCAGGACAGCCAGGGAGTGGCTGGCAGGAAGATATACACCCCAGTGTGAGCTCCTCATGCCTGGTGGAACCCTCTGGCTATGAAGTCACACCTCCTCTGGGAGCAGGCTGCATTATCACCTGCCTTGTGAAATCATCCCTGTGGGTTGCCATGTCTTTGACCTTAAAGAAACTGTAAGTCCTTTAACTGTAGCAACTGGTTAGCAGGAGGCACCGGAGGGGCCTGGTTAAGAGCAAGAACATTAACTGGTTGCTCTTTACAGATGAAAAGACTGAGGCACAAATAAGTACATTTGTAAATTAGTATTAATAAATTTGTGCCTCGGTGTTCTCAGCTGTAAAGTGGAGATAATAAGTTTCTTCTTCATGGGATTATTATGAAGAATAAGGGAGTCAATATACAAAAGTGCTCAGAAGAGTATGGGACCCACAGCAAGTGCTAGGTTAATGGAGCTGTTATCACTGGCCTCTTTCCATTAATCACATCATTATTTTTTTGTATGTCAACTCTCTAAAAACAATCTCAGTATTTCTGTGACAACTCCACAGAAACTTTTCCTCAGCTTGGCCTCTGGGTGCCAGGGGGTGGCAGAAGAAAGTAATGAAATGAGCAAGGAACATCTCTCCAGATGGGACCCTTGTGGAGTGTTTCGTACACATCACTTAATTCAGTGGTAGAAACACCAGATAAAATGCAGGACGCCCAGTTAATACGAACCGTGGATGAGCAACAAATAAGTTTTTAATATAAGTATGTCTCAAATTTTGCATGGGATATATATAAAACATTATTCTTTGTTTATCTAAAATTCCAATTTAACTGGGCATCCTGTATTTTTATGTGCTAAACACTTCAGCAACCCTTTAGGTAGGGTTGATAAAGTTGTTCCCGTTCTACAGGTGAGGAAAATGAAGCTCACAAGAGGTTAAGTAAGTTGCCCGAGATAACAACAGTCCAAGCAGGTACTCAAAGGACACGCTCCCTGTTCCCTGTTAGCAGCACCCTGCACCGCCCCCCTCCCACTGCACCCCTGTCTAGAAGAGGGAACAGGCCATGAGAACACTGGCTCCTCAGGCCCTGAAGCGGGAGCGTTGGTGCAGGAAAAGCCATTTTCTCCCAGAGAGAGGGAGCTATTGCTCCTCCAAAACCCTGTGGGCGGGTGGCTGGGGTAGGAGGTGCCCGAGAGGGCTGCAGTCAGCCAGGGTGGCACCCACAGCCCTTCCGGGAGCTGCCCCCTGCCTGGGGTTGGGACCTGGAGGCAAAAAGCCCGGGAGAAAACTTAGTAAGCTCCGGAGGAAACCCCTCAGGAAGTCCTGAAATAGTTCCACAGCCGAGAGAAAACCTGCGAGCGAGAGAAGCTGTGACAGCACTTCGGCCTCTCTGAGTCCAGGGCACAGACCCCAGCGCCTCCCCAGCGCCCACGCAGACGGCCCAGGCCTCCGCAGATGGCCTTCCCTGGGAGGGCCCTACCTCTGCCCTCCCAGACTCCAAGGTGGGGCTTCATTTCCGTCATTCTCAGCTCTATTTTTATTCAAAGGTGGCAAGGAGCGGCAAGTGTTCAAAGCAGAACAATCGAGTCACCTGATTCCATGCCTCGGGGACCCTGGCTGACCTTTGCTGGGAGGGGGGTCTAGGTCTAGAGCCCGCTCCCCAGGCAATGATTACCCAAGGAGGTAACACTCAGCCTCCTCTTCACCTGGCTGAGAAAGGCCTTTCCTCCAGGCAGAGGAACAGCACGTGCACACTGTCTGGGGAACTGGGAAGAATTCAGTGTGGCCAGAGGGTCGGGTCTGTGGCAGGGGCACCAGGAGGTGCGGCTGTGGCTAAGCATGGGTTGGAGTCAGTCTCTGAAAAGGCCCCCACGCTATGCTAAGAGTTTAGACTTTATCCTACCTAGGAAGACGCTAGACTGGCCAGTGACGGAATCAGGCTCAGAGGACGGACGCTGCAGGAGTGTGGCAACAAACCTGGGGGCTTGTTAGAAATGCAAAGTCACAGGCCATGGACCTGCTGAATCAGAATCTGCATTTCCACCATGAGACACTTTAAACAAGGGGGTGGGGTGCATTTCCATAGGGTGCCCCAGGTGATTGATCTGTAGTCCAGGCAAACCCTGACTTGTGGCTGGCTGGGGCAGAGAGAGCGTCCCTGCTGTGATCTCTCCAATATCCTTTTCCGATTGCCCTTCTGCCCTCCTCAGGCCCACCTCTCTCTCTCCTTGGACCCTCCCTGCTCCACAATTCCCTGAGGTGGCCCTGGTGCCCCAAAGCACTGCCTTGCTTCATACCCCTCGACCCACACAAAGCATTTCCCAAGCTCCCACTTGCTCAGTGTTATGGGAAAGGGAGAACCACGCAGTGGTTAAGTGTCAGTCCCCAAATGGAGTCCCCATTTGGCAAGTAGAGGAGCTTTTCAAACACACAGATGCCCGCTCCCCACCCTGAGGTCTCATTCCTAAGGTCTTGGCATTTGGATACCTCTGGCAAAGGGCACAGGCTGGGGCGTCCAGACAGATCTGGGTTTTGTGACTTTAGGGAAGTCTTAGAGAAAAAGTTTCCTCATCCATAAAACAGGATAAAAATGGTTAAGACCTCAGCTGGTCGAGGAAGAGTAAATGGGATATCTTTTGTAAAGTGCACAGGAAATGTCTGGCACCCTATAAATGGCAGTCTTTGTTATTATTCTTCATGCCTCTAAGGGGTTTAGAGTCTGGCAGAGAACAAATGACAACTGGCATGAAACACTATATAGAAAAACACTATAAAACAATAGATAAGAAAGTGCTAAGTGACAAATGGCCCAGAGCAAGCAGCATTAGGGATTCTGAGTTGGGGAATCTTACTAAGGCCCGGAGGGCTTCCTGGAGACAGCGGTAGCTGAGCTGAGGCTGGTTAGGAGCTCACCACCGCACAGAGGTTTGGTACAGCGCAGTGACTGGCTTGGGAAAGGGGGTGTGCTGGGAAGCTGGGAAATCAAAGGATAACAAAGAGGGCCCCCAGCCTGTGCATCTTGAAGGTGGTTTGGATCAAATGTGGTGGGAAAGGAAATGCCCCACTGAAGGTTTCTGGGCAAAGGAGAGGCAGATGAAATGGCTTTAGCACAGCTACAGCCAACTGGAAAGGGAGTGGGATCCTTCACTCAGGGAGGGGGCTTGAGGATACTGCAGGCATCCGCTACAAGGGCTTGGCTTTGGTGGCAGCTGACCAGCTATGACAGAGTCGCCAGGCTGGAAACAGTTCTTCTGACAACAAATTTGTGTTCCACCCTTCCTCTCCTGGAGCAGGAGATGAAATCAGCTCCTGCCTTTGCTCTCTGAAGGCTCTACACCCAAAGATGGCACGTGGTGCCCACTGGTCTACCCAGGCCTCCCGAGGGGGGAACACTGGGTCATGAGCTGCCATGGGGTCTGCAAAATGATTGCTGGCTTAAATCAAGGGAAAGTGGCTGTTCCACATGGCTGGGTGGCCGCCAGCTGGTCTCATCAACCCTCTCAGTGATGCACTAGAAAAGAAACAACCAAGGCTTTCTGCTCCATTAACACCAAAGTTGGCCCTTCAGGGAGAAAATGGGGGTGGGGAGGACGTGGGTTTCATCTAGAGAGAGGCAATCATAAGGGCCAGATGCTTGAGCTGCCCCCAGTATGGGGGTGGGCAGCGGAGGGCAGAGGAGACCTTGTGCGCCCCCCATGGCAAAAGTCACCAGCAGAGGCCAATAGCAATGGCTACCCACCTCTCATCCTTAAAATGAAGGTATCAACCCTTCCCAGGTTTACTGTGAAGATGAAATGAGATCATGAATGTGAGAACACTAGCTCAAGTCTGGTACCCATTAGGTGTCCAATCAATTGCTTTGTTATTTTTATTTTCATTGGGAAATGGGCTCTGAAGAGAGAGGTGTCAGGGGTTGCTTTTCATCTGGCCAGAATCCAGAGCTACACAACAGTTTGACTTGGCTCAGGGTCCCAGCCAAAGGGGGATCTGCTAAGGTATAAGCCCCCAAGCACAGGCTTCTCCCCGCCATCCTCACTGGCGTCTCAGCGGGGGACCCTCTGAGCTTGGAGGCCATAGTGGGTGTGGGGAGTGGGGCCAATGGACCTGCACCAAGCACCCCATCATTAACATGCTGTGCGTGGGTGAGTTCAAACACAGCTGCTGGATCTGCAGCCCAAGCAGCCCTGGGCCTCAGCAAAGGGCCCTGGTGCTCAGTGGCCTGATTTATGGCTGAGGGCTCTTTTTATTTTCCTCTTGAAACCGGGGAGGTGAATTTTAAAAGGCCCGAGAGCAGGGCCAGCACGCTTAGGCTCTGCCAAGTCCTCTCTTCCTCCCAGTCCCTACTTCCTTGCCCCTGGCCCCACTCTGCTCTGGAAACTGGGCACTAGTTATACCCCACCCTTCCCCCAAAGTCTTTTCTCTCTCTCTCTCTCTCTCTTTTGTGTGTGTGTGTGTGTAACAATCAGCACTTCTTGCCAATAATCCCAGGAACAAGGTAATACTGGCATATGGGCTCCAAGTGCCCATATGGGGAGATTCCCTTAGGACCACCCAATGGAAAGGGGCAGCCCCATGGGTGGGTGCTTACGGGATACCTGGGGTAGAGAGCTGCCCACATACGATTTGGGGAGCCAAGACGTGGTCTTCACAACCATCACTCTAGCTAGAGAGATGAACCAGACCAATCAACCTCAGTGAAACACAAGCTGCCAAGAGGCCCTCATTGGCACTGCTGTGAAGGGCCAGGGAGCGTGGGAGAAAGAGCACAGTTTAGAGTTGGGCCAACGTGGTGCCCAATTCCTGGCCTGCAGTCTGGCTCTGTGACCTTGAATTAATTCTTAACTTTCCTGAGCCCCAGTTCCTTTTCTGTAAAATAGAGATAATAATTCCAGCCTCATAAGATGGGGGCTGCTAAGCACTGGTGATGACCATGTGACGTGCCTGGGCCAGTGCTGACACACAGCAGGTGCTCGATCAGTCCCGGCTTTAATCATTATTGCTGTAGGAAGTGGAACAGACCATAGAGTCAGAGAGAGATCAGATTCGATCCACTTCAAACCAGAAGACCTTCTGAAATAACTTAACCTCTCAGGGCCTCAGTTTTCTCATTTGTAAAACAGAGGGATGATAACAGGTCCCCTTCTTGGGTTGTCAAGATAATGTGGGAAGTACCTAGCACAGCGTCTGGCACATAGTAGGGCTGATTAAATGGTATGTTTGCTTCTATTCTTTCTAGACCAAATGGAAAAATCTGATTTCTATGAACGCAGCAGGACAGATGGGCTCAGTGAATCCGGGAGATGCAAAGATGCAGTTTCTATGTCCCTCTGCAGGATGCACACACATTTCCCAAAGAGGTCCCCATTTGAGCGCCATCACACAGCACACACCACCACCCTGACCCCAGAACTCTCACAGAGGGATCTTTCTCCTAAAACTGTACCTTTTGAGTGTGGGAGAGACTCCCTCAAAAAGATGGCCCACAAGCTGTCTGGGCCCAGGGTAACAGGCAGCTGGACAGGGTAGCCACAACTGAGAAAATCAGTTGCTGCTGTGGGGAGTAGATGTTCCTGTTCCCTGGCCAGAGAAATAACTGGGCTTAATTACACAGCATCTTTGGTCCCCATAATTTGATCCATTAAACCCTTGCCGCTGCCCAGGAGGCAATGCCCAGGAGGAAGGGGTTAGCCGAGCACACTAATAGGATCAGCCCTTCAATCCCATGAAGGGAATTATGGTCACATCCTTCCCTAATAGCCCTGAGTAAACCCACAGATCCCCAGTCAATACCGGGCTTTTCTAGGCAGCCCCACTCTACCGACAGCCAAGCCGTCCAGAGTGACGAGGACTCTGAGCTCCTTCGGCACTGGTCTACCTGAGGCCTCCCAGCCACCCACCCCCTTCGGGAGACCTTGCTCACCTTAGGCAAAATGCCGATCACACCTGCCACGTGTATCTGTAATCTAGAGGGACGTGAAGGCACTGGAGGTGAGGGCAGAGACAAGAAGGGAGTGGCACCTGGTCACTCAGCTCCCCATGGAGCCCACCCTATCTGGCCCCATCTACCGAAGACCAGGCTGACCCTGACATTTTCTGTGTGGCCAGTAAACCCATATTCACCTTTTGCTCTGGTGTGCGGTAAGGAAGGAATGGCAGGAGGAGAAGAGGGAATACAGCATGGGGACGTAAAGCCAAGGGAGAGGTCCAAATCAGGTCTAATTCTGGGGACTGAGAACTGCTGCCCCATCTGAAGGTGGTCACAGTACCAGCTGGCCCCACCTCACAAGGCTCTCTGCCAGATGCCTCAGGCAGGGGCAGGGTTGGGCATTATTCTCAACCCCCATCTGGGGTGCATTCGGTGGTCCACCTGCTGCCCCCATTGCGTTCTCCTTCCCTATTCACAGGGTCTGGATCACATTCTCCCGAAACCTCAGGGACCAGTGGAACACGCCCCCTGCCAACCAGGGGCACCCATGTCTCCGACTGACTATATCTTGCCCTAAAAGATGCAGCCTCCTCTATTGCAGCTCTCTTTAGAGACAGGTGAGCCTGCAGGCCTCTTCCACGGGTACAAGCAGTCACTCAAGACCCTGCAGGTAGAACGCATCGGGTACTCCAACCCCTGAGCATCACCTTAGCCTACCACTGCCGAGGGCCCGGCAGGACGCAAAGGACCTGGGGTTGTCTTGAAGCTGCCTCATTCCAGGCTTGCCCCAAAGGGCTCAAGCTGAGCCAGACAGCTGCAGCACAAACACTGGCAGTGAAGCCTTCCAACCACAAGCCCTCGCAAAGCGCGGGACTCCCTCGGGGGGTCTCTGACTGCACTACAAGCTACTACAATTACCAAATCCACACACCAGGAAACTTGTGAATGGGCCAGCTAACAGGTTTCTGGGATTTTTGTTGGAGTTAGGAGTTAAAGGAGCTAAGAACCCAGAAGTTTTCTTTTCCCTCACACATTCATGCAACTAAAAACTATCATGTGCGGCACTGGGCTAGGCAACACCTAGAAAACTGGTCCAATACTGTTCCTGCTAGGCCCCTCACCCCCTTCCCAGCCCCTTCCACACTCATCTGCAAGCCTTTCACAGATCCCTGTTCAATGATGAGGGCCGTGACGAGCTGGACAGCTGAGCATGTCAATAGCACTCCTCATCTTCAAAGCACTTTATAAACATTAATTAATTAATCCACACGACACCCATGAGAGACATCATAGCTTCACTTTACAGAGGAGTGGGCATAAAGAAGGTACCAGAATTGTCTCAGAAAGCAGATCATATCTCAGAGGATGGCCCACGTCTTCTATTCTACCCCCAAGAGTGAGGCAGAATTTTCTCCCCATTCCCCCATCCTTTGTCCCCCTAACAGCGTTTTCTAGCTAATTCTCCCCAAATTTCTGCATTTTCCCAAAGAACAATAACAGCAACAGTCACAACAACAACAAATTAAGTTTCTCTGAGTAGAAGACTTAATTCTTCAGCCAGCCCCACCTCTGAGACTCCAGAAGCCATGACAATTATGGGCTGCTGTTCACAAAAAGGAATCAATTACTGGGGCTATTCAGAGACAAGAAAGCGCCCATCAGCAGGTGTTCACTAGCACATCAGTGGCGACCCGATGCAGCTGGGGCCAGCGAGCTGCTCTGATCAACCTCGCCCGGTCTGCCAGGCCAGTGCCTTGGTCCTTGGTGTAGCTAATGTAGGACTGAGATGAAAGACTGAGGCAGGGTCATGACCACCTGGGGATAAGTTTGTACCCTCACAGCCCCAAATACTTTCCTGGCCCATGGATCGGGCACTGAGTCTATAAAGGCCATGAAAATATCACAAGAGACCAAAATATCCTTTGGAAATGCTGCTTGGGGTAAGAGAAGTTGGCTCTAAAAGGCAGGCTGTACTACCAACAGATGGTCACGTTCTGTCTTCTACAAGGTCCAAGAAACTGCAGGCTTTTGATTGGCTCAGTAGGGTAGGTATGTTTGGGACCAGAACTGAATTGCTTAGGACAAAAAAAAAAAAAAAGAGGCTGAAATGGCAAAGGCAGAGAGCTGAAATGCAGCCCTCTGCCTTTCTTCTAAATAAATCCTGAACACACAATTGAAAGACTTTCCCTTTGAAGAGGGGCCAGGTTATTAGCCTGCCTGGGGCACACATAGGTCTCAATCCGGGTCTTGCTCAAAGGGCTGTCTCCACTGCCAGAGACGAGAAAGTTTCGGAGCCCCTACCCATCTTGGGGGTAACTCCACAGAATTTAATTGAATGTAGCCTAATCCCATGGTATACACAAAACCAAAAAGAAAGTGGTACATGTTTAGCGGAAGCGTGGTGAAAGACACAGAGGAGTTAAGATAATGAAGAAAACAGCTCGGAAGAGTCACACCAGCCCCAGGGAAAGAACCTAGGCAAGGTACTGAAGGGTGAAACTGACATTACTACATCAGGGCAGGACAATGAGTGGCACAGAGACAGGAATTTGGGGTGGCTGGAACCCTTATCTGCCACTCCAGTTTGTCTGGGGCAAAGGACCCTGTTCTAGTCAGTCCCAGATCACACTGGCAGCTGGGACCCAAAACATCTTGAGGCAGACAAATCAACATGACCCCAGCCCTTCAGAACTTCCACCACAGGGGAGAGAGGGGATTTACTGCCCACCCCTTATCAAATGGCCATCACCGTGTGATGGAAGTGGGCATGCATGCTCCTCCCGGCACAGACGCTGAAGCCAGAAAGAATAAACAACTCCGAAGGCAAGAAGTGTATGGGAACAGGGCTGGTTGGCAGGCTGGCACCTGAGCAGTAGAGAACCACTGGCCTCAGTGGACTCAGACAGAGCCTCAGCCATCCCCACCTGGGCTCCTGGCCCAGTCCCCAGGTGCTGCAAGAGGCACAGGGACAGGTTGGAGTCAGAGTCATTGAAAGCCACTTACCCTGCTGGACCATTTCAGGGAGAACTCTGTGACAGAGGTCCAGAGAAACAGATGTCCTCCATTCCATGACATCCCAAGGCCTGAATAAGCTCAGACATATCCAGTGACACTCAGAGTCCTCCTCACTGCTCTAGGGTATGATCTGAATTCCAGCTCTATCATCAGCCAGTTATGTGGCCTTGGATAAATGATTTGTGCTAAGCCCCTGTTTCCTAATCGGTAAGAGTTGCAAAGTTGTGATGCTTGGAGGGAATGGACAAAGTACCTCCCACAGGGCTTGGTATACAGTAGGTACTCAGGAGATGCAGCAGAAACACTTAGGAGGCACCTCTAGCACAGAGTTATTCACATCTTTAAGTCACACTGGCTGCCCTGTGCCCTAGGTATACCCCCTCTACAATTCCTGATGGATCTGGCATTTGTGGGGACTTGCCACCCCAGGATTGTGAGCCTTGTAAGCAAACAGCTTCCCGAGAGGCAGAGGAACTTCCTCTGGGAGCCATAAAACCATGCTGCCAGGCAAATGACAGCCCGGGTATTTGTTTTAATTTAGGCTCTTGTCAAGAGGAAACTTGATGGCTAACAGCCCAAACATGACTGTATAGCACCTCCCCAGGAAGCCTCATGCTACGGCTCTCAGATAAGCTGTTTTGAAGAGGGAGGCAGGGACTCCTCACATTGCTGCCAAGTCAGTGCCCCCTCCCAACCCATCCCCCAGGCTGCGCCAGGAGCCCAGAGGCCAGGGCAGCAGCAGCAGGTAGACAGCTCAGATGCCAGCCTGCCCAAGTCAGGGCTGGTTAGCGGCACCCCCTAAGATGCCCTTGGCCTAATTCCCTTTTCCCCTAGTTCCCTTTTCCCGGCATTCCTCTGGTCAGGAATTTCCAAGGCGGCCTCCAAGGCAATTTTGCTTCTCTGCTCCAGGCTCCAGAGGAGAGGGGTTGGGTGGGGAAGACTTGGAAATGATTAGGTGGGAGAATCTTCTTCAGCAACAAACAGAAAGCCAGAGACAGGTTTCCACTGGATTCCATGCTTTGGGAAATAGGGAAACCAGTACTGGGCTTTGCGAAGAGCCAGAAATATTCAGGAACATAAGCAGCATGTGAATATGAGGCATTGTTATGACTGTTGTTTGCAAGAGCACAGCTAAGAGAAGGTCACTAATCCTTCCTTCGGGTCAGGAGCTGATCTACATCAGGGCTCAGAACAGATGTGTGCCCCCATTCACACAGGCACACGTGCATACACACGCCACACAGCCACGGGCCTGACCTTCACCCGCCGACGCTGGCCTCTGCAGGGGAAGGAGCAGATGGGGTGGCTGTGCTTGGCGCAGGACCCACGCCCAGGGGATCCAGCTTTGCCCCTTTGATGTTGAAAAAGCAAAGCAGAATGAACCATCACTAGGAGAGCTCCTTGGGGGGAGGAGAGGAAGGAAAGTGGGATGGAGGAGAAGGGGGAGGGAAAAGAAGACAGGGGAAGGAAGAGGACCCAAGGGGATGCAGAGGTCAGAGGCTGAAAGTTGAGCACTGCAGAGTCTCCAGGGCAAGGCCTTGGGGCTCAAAGGCAACATCCTTTTCCACTCCCTACCTGAAAATATGACTGTTACCAAGGAACTTGAGCCAGGTTGACCCTTAAAAACGCCTTTGTCCCATGGCATCCAGTGTCTAGAACCAGAACCTGGCTCCACTTGCCTCTCCCAACTCCTATAATACATCAGAACTCTGGGCTGAGAGATGTTGCAAGAGAGAGCAGGAGGGTCCCACTCAAGTGGATCAGGAAGGGTGAAATCCACTCACTATCTTCCTCAGAGGCCAGTAGGACCCTCTTCCTACATCAGCGAAAGCATCTAGGGAAGGCGTCTCAAGGAAGGGGTGGGGAGTAGGGGCAGTGGCGTTTCAGCCACCTAAGCAAGGCGGCCTGAGGGTGGGGGCAGCTCACGGTTTAGTCCAAGACCCCAGGAAGTACCGGTGATCCGTTACACATCCCCCCCTCATACTCCCCCTTGGCCGTGCAAGAGCAATCACATGCTCACAGCAGATTTGGGAGCGAGGGGGTGGAGAACCGGAGGTTTGTTTTTTTTTTTCTTTT
>VBSM01003215.1:35509679-35546301 GCA_008086735.1 Cheirogaleus medius | reverse complement strand
GGTAGCAGGGAGGAGCGAGCCCGAGCAGCCGGGGGAGGAGGCGAGGGCGGGCGAGGGCAGGCGAGCGCCCCCGGGAAGCCTTCCGGCCACTGCGGCCGCGACGAGCACCGCGGCGGATCCCGGAGCCGCGGCCCCGCAGCCCGCCCGCCAACTAGCAACTTCCCGGGGGCTGCGCGGCGCCCGGCGGCGGGGGGCGGAGGCCGCGACCAATCGGCGCGAGGCTCCGGCGCGCCCCCACCCCTAGCTGCAGCACGCCTCCGGACCCGGTTGCGGGGTGTGGGGAGCAGCGCTGGGCCCCACCGACGCCCAGGCCAGAGGGGCTCCAGCGGTGCGCCGGGAGTGGTCCCGCGGGGGTCTCCGGGCTGGGGCACAGACCCGGGTTCCCCCTCCTCCCCTCGCTGGGCTCAGCAGAATTCTGGCAATCCGCAGACTAGGTGCCGCGAGGAGACCTATGGGCCCGCAGGGTGACATCACCTGCCACCCCAGGATCTCTAAGCGCAGTTTCGGGGGCCGGTGCGGCTGCCAGGCCCCTCCCCTAGACAAGCCTGGGAGGCGGCGCTGACGGGGTTAATGTCCTGAGCGCCGCGGGAAGGCTCAGCTGCCGGGTACTCTTTCCTTCCAAACCTCAGCAGAGCCTCCTCCATTTAAACACCCTTGACCTTAGAGCTCGCCAGTTCCCGCCCTGCACACCAGGGGGCGGAGGTCAACGAGGGGCTGAGGAGGAAGGCCCGTCTCCAATATGCCCCTTCTGGGCGGGAGGACAAACTAGGGCACAGGAGAAGCTTCAGGGTGTCCACTGGTCCCCCCACCCGGGGTCCCCTCTCTCAGAGATGCCTAGCCACAGCCCCGGGGTCCTAGCATGTATGCATGATCCGTACAAGTTGAGGGAAGTCTGGGGTCAAGATGCCTCTGAGAACAGAACCTTTAGAAGCAAAATTCCTTCTAACAAAGACCCCCTCCCCCAAAGGCAATGAAGAGATTGGGGGGCCCTTATGCCTGTCCCCTGTGTGCTGGTTCTATGGGACGCTGGGCAACTTTCCCATAGATCAGGTCTTGCAGACCTCCTACGCCAAAACAGGAGGGGAGGGGAGTCAGTGGGGCCTGCCAGGGAGCCCTGCACTGAGCCACTCAGACAGTGACATTTCTGATAATGGAGCAGTCCCCAGCTCACCCCATCCCCAGGCAGTTAAGGACAAAACCTTCATGGGACCCAGCTCTACAGAGGCCTATAGGAAGGTTAAGCTAAGCCTGGCCTTTGTGGAGGGCAGTGTTGTCAGCATCTACCGAACACTGTGTGTGTGTGTGTGGTGGTGGTGGTGGGGTCCTCATCATTCCAAACAGCCACAGATCAAGTTCTTAAGGGGAGAAGCAGATCCTACTCATGATGCTGAGAGGAAGTCTGTGCCCAGCCCCTCGAGCTGCTAGGGCAGAGGCCTCTGCAGCTGCCCAAGGGGAGATGGTGGCCACCAGCTCATGGCAGGTTGGGTGAGCCCCTGGGAGGTGCAGGGGAGATGCTCTGGGGTGTGGAAGCCTCTACAGGTGGCTGCAGCAGATGTTTTTCAACATTAGCTTCTTCCTGAGTCCACTTGGCTCTCCCCTACCCCAACCCTCCTGGCTCAGGCACTGGCTCTGTCTCTACCTGCCCCTCCCTGCTCAGCTGTCACCCTCCCACTGTCCCTGACTCGCACATAAGATAGGGAGGACCGAGCAGGCACCTGGAGCTTGGCATGGAGGGGGGCGTGCATCTCCAATGAGATGCTCCAGAAATAGAGCTCCAGCATGGGAAAGGGAACAAGCAGGCTCTCCGAGGAACAGATGGAGGATGGTGAGGCCAGAGGGGCAGAGAAGGGCAAGAGCTTCTTTTCTTCCCACATGGAGCTCTCTGAAGGCACAGAGCCCAGGAGAAAGGTGAAACAGGAGCATGAGCTGCAGCCACCAGCAGCCACCAGCCCAGGGAAGCAGCAGCACTGTCCCCTGCCCAATGACAACAACAACAACCAAGAGAGCCTGAGCCCTCTCCCCACACTGTGGGGGGTTTTCCTGATGGCCACATCCGGTGCTGACTGTGAGGAAGCCATGGATGTATGTTTCTGTGTGAGTCACATACATTTGCATACATTTTACATTTTTATCTACAAAGGCTTGAACACGCTATTTTCAGCATCTTTCAAGCTAAAATGTTGCAGTTGCTCTCCTTATCTTTGCCGTAATTTGCTTTTCCCCTACATTCTGTTTATCCCTGCCGGGGACCTTCCACTCCACACACAATATTGGGTAGTGGGAGAGAGGAATCTTGGAGGCCATAAGGAGGAACACTTCTAATAGCTAACATCAAATGCCTACTGTGTGCCCGGCTTGGATTTCAGTGCTTCGTTCACAGGAATTATCTCACTGTGAACATCACTGTTATCTCAGTTTTCTCCATTTCTCAGATGAGAAAACAGAGGCACTGAGTACCTAAGTCACCTACCCAGACAAGTTAAGTGGGGGCTGGGACTTGAACCCAGGCGGTCTGTTTGCACTCTTAAATACCAAGCATGCTGCCTGTACTGCCAGCTGACTGGTAAACACAGGGTGTCAAAGGTCCCTGGAAATCTTTGTTGGTCTGTGGGTTAGAGATCACCTTCTAGGAAACCCTGCGCCAGCCCTCTTCCATCTCCAGATGTCTACATCAGACATATGTGTCTTGCGAAAGGCCAGTTACTTTAAGATTCCCTTGATGCCTTTATTGGACCGTCTCCTGTAGATGTTAACACTGCACGGCCTGATTCTAATGTTGGCCATAGAGACAGTATGTGGGCCTTTGAATACCACGGTGATTTGGGACTGGAACAGAAGCCTCCAGATCTCTGGCACTGAGGACAGGGAGGAGGTTGGGGAGACCTAACACCATGCCTTAGGAAGGAAAGAGTTAAAGAGTCATTGTCATCTGTACTTTGCCAAAGGTGAGGCTACCCTGAAGTGCTCTTAATCCCAGCCATCAGCCCCAATCTGTCAGAGCAGCAGGGAGGTGTTCTTGTAGACAGACCTCCCAGATTCAGCTAAGTACAGACCTGGACCAGCCCATGCTCCCCCAGGCATGAGTCTGCATCCATCACACCGCCTCCCTCAAGTGCTCTCTAACCATTCCCTGTTCAGTCCATGGGGCAAAACTGGGTATCTTCACTTTTCTTCCTGTCTCACATTAGCAGCTCAGCTCCATCGTGCATGATAGGAAGGCCCCAGGAGTCTCTGCTTCCTTGACCATCCGGAGGTCACCGCTGGTGAAAAGGCTGTGTTCCCAGGCTGGGGCCAGGCAGGGAACACCAGTGTGTGCAGAGGTGGTGGGAGAGGGGGAAGAGGAGCCCTAAACTTTCAATTAAAAACAGACTGTGATGACCAAAAAAACAAGAGTTTGCACCCTGCCTGGCATATAAGCTTTCTAAAAGGTGGGATTGCAGCTTTTACATTGGAGCATACCCGGTGCTCAGCCCAGTGGATGAATGGGGCTCGGGTAGGCCTCCAAAGCAGCTATAACTGCACCATGCCCCCAGGTTAGCCCTTTTTCTGCCAAAAGCCCAACATGCATTACTGGCAGACTGGCATCCAATAATGCATGCTGAATAAATAAAATTAATGACAGCTAGCATTTATTGAGTGCTGCTTAGGTGCCAGGCACTGCTCTATGTGCTTTACATAGGTTATTTCACCCAGTCCTCACAATAAGCCAATCTGCTCTCATGTCCATTTTACAGAAGAAGAAATTTAGGTGCAGAAGGGCTAAGCCACTGGCTGGCTAGCAGATAGTGACACCTGGAAACGAACCGAGTCTGAATCCAGAGTTCATATGCATAATCTCTGTATTGGGCTGCAATGAGTGAACAAATGAATAAACAGAGTGAAGTTAAACTCAGGGAGGAAGAAATTTGAGCTATAGGAGGAATGCAAGGCAGTGTTATTTCAGAACCCCCCAGGGCCGCCAATGATTAAGCAAAAAGAGAACTGGTTCCCAAAGAAAACCGCATGGACTACAACAGGGCAGATGACCCCAGAGACAAGCTGAACGCAATCCAATGACAGTCTCCTGAATGCCCGTCCCTGCCAAACCCCACTGCTTCTATGCCTCGGGCCAGTCTCTAGCCTTCCCAGCCTCAGTTTTCACATCTCTAGAAGGTGGGCACCCAGGTGAATCAGGTGGAAGACCTCCAGACCACTTATCAGCCCTAGCAAACTATAAACTTTGCTTCCTAGCAAATCCTGGTGGGGCCTGTTTTCTACTCCTTGCTTCATTTCCTTTTCCTTGGTACAGTAAAGAAGTTTTACTACCTTTTGTTTTTTTTTTTTTTTTGAGACAGAATCTCACTCTGTTGCCTGGACTAGAGTGCCATGGCATCAGCCTAGCTGACAGGAACCTCAAACTCCTGGGCTCAAGCGATCCTCCTGCCTTAGCCTCCCGAGTAGCTGGGACTACAGGCGCGCACCACCATGCCTGGCTAATTTTTTCTATTTTTAGTAGAGATGGGGGTCTCGCTCTTGCTCAGGCTGGTCTCGAACTCCTGACCTCAAGCTATCCTCCCGCTTCGGCCTCCCAGAGTGCTAGGATTACAGGTGTGAGCCACCGTGTCCAGCCTAAGTATTTACTATTCTAAGATTCATCCTCAGAAGAAAATTCCCCAGGCCTCCACAGAGTCACGTCTAAGGGAGAAGGCTTGGCCTAAGAGTCTGCCCTTTGCCCTCTTCCTACCTGCCTTTTGTCAGCTTCCTGGCTTTTCTAGCAGGCAGTGAGATCTACAGGCAAACAGAGATTTACTCAAATTATTCATTTCTCTACCAAAGTTTTGCATCAGCTTGAGTTACAGGAAAGGTCTGCAGCTCTGGCAAGACGTAGACCTGATCTCCAGAGAACTGCATTTGTCCCCCTGCTGCCTCCCTCAGCATCACTGCCAGGAGAAAGCACAGTGACATCCAGGTCCCTGTAGCTGTGACACTCCCCACACATACCAACACATTTCCCAGAGGCTGTGATGGCTGGAGGGCCACAGCAAGTCCAGCATTCTGGACAGAGCAGCTGGCTTAGATTATACCAACAAGCTGCAATTTTAGGAGGGTCTCTTGCCAAGCTCCAGCTAAAACAGCCCTCCCCTGACAGTGCTCAGATTGCAACACCCAGGGGTCAACGTGAGAGTTTTCCCAAAGAGTCGGTCAGAGGGCTCCACAGCAGGGTCTGGAACCCCCTTCCCAATTTACTCACCGCCAAGTCCCCATCGGCATTTGGAAAGACGCCAGCAGACGAAGAGATGGAAGGATTCTCTAAGTCCTCAAAACACAGAGACCTATTTCGATGGCTCCAATCTCATCAGTTCCAAGGGAAGCAGGAGCATGTCCAGTTGGGGTCAGAACTCCCAGGCTGGCCCTCTGCCCTCCTGTGGTCACCACTGCCCTGAAGCTGGCTGTGCTCCTTGCTCTTCCAGCCAGAGTTCTGCAGATGTGTCCCAGCCCTGCGCTGCTCTGCCAGGAGCTCTGACGCCACCCACCAGGCTGGCCCTGTCCCCGTAGGCCCAGGAGTGGCCGCAGGGGCTGAGGGCAGGCTGTCAAGGAGACTGGCTCCAAGGAGGTGGCGGCTCCACATTCGGGAAGGCAAGGACAAAGGAGCCTCACCAGCCTAGCCAGTGGTGCTTGCCATCAGTGGATCTCGCTTTGGGGTTGTCTGTCAAGTATGCCGGTGTGTGGCTGTGTCTCTTTAAGGACCAGGCCTCTTTAAGGCAAGTTCCCTCTGCAGTCAACTCCTGCCACCACCGGTCCTGCGGCAGAGAGCATGGGCTCCCGAGCGCCATCTGGTGGTCCAACAGAGTGGCACTTCGGCCACCAGAGGTGTTCTAGCTAAGTGGCTTGGAAGTACTGGGATAAAACCTCAGCTTCCCCACCAGATTCTGCACAGGCTGCAGGTTACAGTTGTGAGCAACGAGGGTAGGGAAGTCAGGAGGAACTCCGTTTGCTCAGGAGGCAGCAGGATCCCCCAAAAGTGACGTGAAGAGAATGACCATCCCCCAATCAAAATCTTCACTAAGAGATTCTCAAGTGGGGGGGATTTCCCCAATCTCCCTGCTTGCCAGCTGCAGAGACCTGAAGCACAGCTGTACATAACCATGTCCCCTTAATCACTGAAACAGTGATTCTCAATTAGGGCAGGGGTAGTTGGTATTGCCCCACTAGGAAGTATTTAAAAATGGGTGGGAGCATTTAAAGTGGTCACAATAACTAGGGGGCATTACTGGTATTGAATGAGCAGGAGTCAGAGATGTTAAAATGTTAAAATGTCCTGCAGGACTGTCTCAAAGAACATCTGTCCTAAATGCCAACAGTGTTGAGAACACTACCAGGTTATGGAGAACTGAGGATGTTTGTTGCATGGCAAGCGCATGTACCCACCCCTTCTGTTCCCATCACGCTGCCTTTGGTGTTCTCCCTAACTCGACTGCACCTTTATGAACTTAGGACTTGAGAGAGGCCTGGGTCAGACCACCTTCACAAGGAATGCCAGTGCTTCTGGCTGCCCGTCCCCAGAGGTCAGGCACACACACCTGCACCCAGCCTGCACTGGCTCTTCATGACCCTTGGAGGGGAGAGGCTGGCAGGCTAACTCAAACCGTTAGGAGCCAGCAGATGATCTCTGAAAAGAAATCATACAAGGACCAGCAATGCCACTCCCTAACTCCCAAGGAACCATCCCTGCCTCCTTTCCCACTGGGATGACTCAACTGAACCCTGTTCTCTGTCTCTGTACTGCACCAGGAAATGCATCTTTTTATATAAGGCAATTTCAAGTTCTGATCATGAAAACTCATGACTCTTAATTTCCTCTTCCCCAAGCTCTCTGCACCTTGTTCTGAGCTGGTCAGCTCAGTCTCATAAACACAGCACCAGGGGCTGACATGAGAAACCAATACACATGACGTGTTCTAATGAAGAAAGAGTAGAAAAGGACAAGACTCTGGCCACAGTGGTCAGCGAAAGCTGCACAATGGTCACGTTTGAGCTGGGTCTGTTGGTTTGAGCAGTCCCAGGCTCATGAGGCTGACATCATAGATATAAAGATCAATTGGAGGAAAAAGTTTCCCAGTGTCCCACAGCAACTAGAGAGCACTCTAAAACAAACCTGGCATGTCAGTCCTCTCCTACCAAGACCCATCTATGGCTTCCCAAGGCTATCAGGATGAAGACCCACATCCTTTTGGTGGCCTAGAAGGCTCTGTGGCCTGGCCTCTGTACCCCTTTTAGCTTCATCTCCACATTCTCCTCTTTGCTCTTTCCTGCTTTTTCCTGCATCAGAACTTTTGTACAGGTTGATATCTCTGGTTAAAGTGCTCTGCTTCCACTCTGCCTGGGTGTTTCCTCTTCACCTTTCCTGCCTTAACTTAAATATCACTTCTAGGGAGCTTTTCCCAACCACCCCACAGGGAAGCCTGCATCTCTCCTTTCGAATACTCGGTGCTCTTGTAAATCCTTCAATGCCTATCTCTTCTGCTAGACCGAGAGCTCTGAGGGGGTAGGAACCACCTCTCTCTTGTTCACTGTAACCTCAGCATCTTGCACAAATAGTAGTTTGAATGAATCGATGAGTAAATGTAAATGAATGAATGAATGACCAAGTATGTCACAAAGAACCTGGAATGAGGCAGTACGGATGCTTCAGCTGGCCCAGCTCCACCAACTGGAAGAGAACTGTCTGGGCTGGGTGGGATATACATGTTGAGATCGGCCACACTCTCTGGAAAGACTCGGAAAAAGAACAACAGGATGCTGGAATCCTGGGTGGGAGAACTGCCGCTCCAATTAATTCTCTAACTGCTCAGAAAAAAACCTCGACTGAAAACTCCCCGATGCGCAGGGCTCCCTGGCTAAGCAGCCAGCATTCGATGCTGGACTCTTTTTCACCCAATCAGGCTCCAACGTGGAAATGGAATAGAAACCCAGAAATGGTTCAGCCCACCAAGGGAACTTTGGTCTCAATTCTCAGAGTTCTTCTGCTAGGCCTGTCCCAAATTTGCAATGAAACTGGTTTTTAGAGGAGAGAGGCAAAGCAGGGCCCTCCCCTGGGAAAAAGCAGCCTCTGGGTCTGTGCCTGTCCTGTCTCCTCTCGCTGGCTGCAGGGATTCTGAGAAGCAGCTAGTTGCGGGCAGTGATGCTGAACTCCTCTGCCCCGGGGCCCTGCAGGCTGAACTGTAACTCACCGGTTCCCAGTAATGGCTTTGATGCACCTCCAACCAGACAGATGGGAGATCTTGCTTTTAGTTCAGTGATGGGATAAATATGATAGAAGCTGATTCTGGGTGTGCACCCTCCCAAGGGCCCAGCTCGAGAGAGTCTGCAGGCAGCCTCACTGATGGGCAGGGCTTCAGCAGACCTTCTGCAGCTGCTGATTGCACTGGGCCATGGTGACCAATGGACAGGTCCGAGAGCCCTGCAAAGTGCAGCTCTAGACTGACCTGGTCTGCTGGGGGCCCGCAAATAGGGAAGAAGGTAACTTTTCATTTTCCTTTACCCAAACAAAGAAATAAATAAAAACCCCAATTTTTAATCAAGATCTGGTTTGTTGGACCTTGAGTCTGTGATGGCCCAGGAAATCACCCCAGGCCACTAGGGTTAGTGATCCTGATGGTTAGTCCTCTAAGCTTCCTGCCAGCTTCCCACCTGCTGCCTAGTAAGGATATTCTGGCACATTCGATACTCTCAGAGTTCTTCTCTCTCCTGAAATGAGGGCACCTGGCGAGAGGGAGTAGGGGGTGTCAGTGAAGGGCAGAGGAATAATAAATAGTAAAAGTGATGGCAATGAACATTCATATTATCTATATATTTAATTTTTATTTTAGAGATGGGGTCTTACTCTGTCGCCCAGGCTGGAGTCCAGTGGCATGATCATAGCTCACTGCAGCCTCAAACTCCTGGGCTCAAGCGATCCTGTCACTTCAGCCTCCAGAGTAGCTGGGACTACAGGCGTGAGGCACCATGGCTGTTAACAAACACTTATATTGTGCTTACGATGCCAGGGCTGATCTAAGGACTTTACATGTATCAAATTATTTAATTATCACAGTACCCACAATTGCTCCAGAATCCATGTTTTAGCCCCTCAACACTCAGCTGCCTTTCTCCAACAAAAGAGGAAGGACAGGAAACTGAGCACATCCTGAATCCAGGTCCTGCTCAGCCACTAACTTGCTGTGTGACCTTAAAGAACTCCCTTTCCCTTTCTGGGCCTTGCTTTCCTCACATTTTTTTTTTAATTTTTAAAAATTGAATACAATTCAAATCAGCGTGTCTGGTTCATTTCAGCTCCTTTACTGCCAAACCAGGGGGCAAAGACTACTTCAGTTTCTCAGCCTTCTCTTTGTGATGACCACAGCATAAAGGTACCTGCTGCATCGAACTTTAAACTACATATTGTCCTTATTTTTCTTGATCTTGACATCCTTGGCATCCTTTCGCCTGGCTGTGAACAGAAAGTCCTTGATTTCCTCAATTTTCCGAGGCACGTGGACAAGGCCCGCAGACAGAGGGTGCAGACCTGCACCCCTCTCCCCTTGTACCGCCCAGAGCACTTTCCTCACCTTGACCTGAAGGAATGTAAGTCCTCCCTGGTCTAGGATTCCTTGAGAGATATAGGACCAGAAAGTAGCTGATAACGGAGTGGAAAAACCTTCCACTTCCCGCCCCTCGGTTTCCATATTCCAGGAAGTTTAATGGCTTTCGAGGGCTAGAAAAGTTATCCGTTGTCTCATTGAACATCTCCTGGGCCCTACTATTCAAGACAGGGTTCCTTTGCCCAGGTTGCTCATGATAATGGACTTGAGATGTGCCCAGAAACTATGAAGACGCAAAGCAGCGCCTGGTGGGTCCAGAGAGTGGCCTGGACAGTAAGTTATGGAACGGCGGGGGCTGGGGGGTAGATACCACTTCAAAACTGAGTTGATGGCTAAATCCTTCTAGAAGGAAGAGCCCAGAAGGAAAAGTAATATTTCACTGATAGAAATAGTGTGTGTGTGTGTGTTGCAGGGGGCATTCCAGGGGAAAGGAAAAGCATAAGCAATTCACAGAGGCAACTGCGGGGGTAGGGGGAGAACTAGAAGGGATGACTGGCAAAGTTCCTTTTGGGAACCGGGGGAGAATATAGAAACTGTTGCTAATCTAATGTGTGGCCTCAGCATGAATTCAGGGACACAGCAGGATTTGCAGCGTTTCTTAGACCCATCTTTATGAAGAAGGCTTTCTGGAACACTCCCCCCACTCAATGCCTATGAGGATTTAGGACTCCCCTCCTCTCTTTGTGAGTTTGCTGAAAGCCCTTCAGCCAATGTGTCCCTGGCATCACCAGTATGTATGCTGTAGGCACTGCATTAGGCATGTTACTTTCACTTTTTTAGTAGGCAACCCTCTATGTGGAAGACACAGTCGTTACTCCTACTTTATAGAAGAGGCTCAAGGTCAAACTTCTAGTAAGCGATGAAACCAAGTCCACACTCTGGTCTGGCTGGGTCCAAAGTGATTGTGCCTGGCCACCAGGCACAAAGCTTTAGAAAGTATCCTAACCAGATGTCCCCTTTGACATTCACTGGTGAGGAGCTGAGTTCCTGGCATGCCAGGCAGCACTGGTACCTGATGCTAATATGAACTTATCAGCATAGCTCTTAAAGCTGTACTCTCCCAGGGAAACAGCAGGGCAAAGAAGACACAAAGAGGGATTTCCATCCTCCTCCTCCTTAACTGAAGTCTGACAAACTCCTGGGTCTTTCTTTTGACTTCTCCTTGGGCACGAGGCCTATACCTGCAGGATCCCTGGTAGGAAGGGTGTTTCCAGTGCTGCAGCAGTTAACTAGTGTCTGGGGCATCTCTCTGACAAAGGCAGCCCCAACCCTGCCTGACCCAGGCTCAGCCAGTAGTTATAAGGAGCGTTTTAAAGAAAATTATCCCTTAGCTAACCTCTCAGGGGAACACAGGAAAAACTGGGGTATCAGCTCCATATCTTGTCTCACCCCCAACCTCCTTCCCACATTTTCATGTTTCTTTTGCCCTGGGCTTAAAGAAGAGTACCAACACATGCAGAACTTTGGGGGAAATTCTCTGTTCAGTGCTGTGAACGGAGCTAGAGGCCCTGGGAGAAGATAACACCACATGGTAAGATAGAAGAGATTTATTTTCCTAAGGAAGGACCCTGTGCTTCTGAGAAACCTTCCCACAGAAACTCACAGAGCACCGGCTCTGAGGAATTTCAGTTCCCCTGCAGTGCCACCTGGGCAGAAGCACTTTGCAATGCCACAGGGGTACCTAACCTCTGAGGCATCTCTTTCACAAAGGCAGCACCCAGCCCTGCCTGGCCCAGGCTCCGCTGAGTATGGCAAGTACTGTGTTTCCCTGAAAATAAGACCTACCCATAAAATAAGCCCTAGCAGGATTTCTAAGCATTTGCGCAATATAAGCCCTACCCCGAAAATAAGACCTAGTGATGGGCGTGGCTACGCAGCGTATCTGCACAACCCATGCATTTCGTCGTGGAGCGGTAAAGAAGATGAGCAGCCCTTCTCATCTGCCCCATCATGACAGCTACTATCCCAGAGGTGACTGGAAAGGTGCGGCAGCCCCACCAACAAGGTCGGCTCCCCCTGTCAGGTCCCGGCCATCCTGTGCGTGCTGAAAGCTGAGGCTTTGAGGGGAAAATAATACATCCCCTGAAAATAAGCCCTAGGGTGTCTTCTTGAGGAAAAATAAATATAAGACCCTGTCTTATTTTCAGGGAAACACGGTAGCACTTTAAGGAGAATCATTCCTATTTCAGAGCTGCCCTGAAACAGGCCCTGATCTGCTCCTCCTCTGGGGTTGAGAGGGGGACGGCTGGTGGCTCTGAGCTACGGCAGCCCCAGCATCCTGCTCAATAATTTCAAACCTCTGTCCCCACCCACCCCTTCCAGAGTCAGCCCCATGCCCAGTTGTTAGTCGGACAGGTCAGAGACAGGAGGACACTGACGCCCTGCCTTCTGACCACTCCGAGGCCTCAAGCTCTAGGGGCCTCCTCAGATCTTGGCCATGACTCAGATGAAATTTGGCTTCTCACCCTAACCCCCTTCTCACGGCCCAAAGTCTTCTAGACAAATCATTGCCCAATCCCCTGCAGAACCCACCGAGTTATCTTCCAGGTTCCTATTTCTGTCTGATTGTGCAAGTTTCTTCCCTTCAGGAAGCCACATGCTTGTCACATGGGCAGCAACCCGGCACCAGCAGAGGGGGGAAGGGTGTTGGGGAGTCTCTTCTCCTGGACCCCAGGCTGGTCCCCAGAGCCTTGGGTAGTGGCTCCCCTATTCCCTATAGCCAACATCCCAGGGAGCTTTGGATCACCCTGGGGAGAAGACCAGCACAGGCCCAAGTGAACTCATGACTTGGTTTTCAGTTTCCCCAGAAAGCAATTCCTGTGGTGTGTCCTCTTAATACTTAGCTGGACTTGGGCTCCAGGCCTTCTCTGCCCCTCAGATCCCTGGCTCTTGGGGCAAATACACCCTACTGACTGTCAGAGTGAAGCCACACTGCAGGCCGCTAAGACAGGAACATGTGCTGGGGATGTACCTGGGTGGCCCGAGCCTCCATACTGGGGGTTAGTTCTTTGGGGGCCCTTAGGGAGGGCTGAGCTGCTTTTTACTGAAGCTAAAGTGGCTGCTTTTATAAAAGAGACACTCTTTGCCTCCTGCCACAGCTAACCAGAGATGAGGAAGCTGCCACTGAGAAGCATCCTGGTCCCTGGGGCTCCTGGTTCCCTGCTGCTCTCTCTTGGAGGCCACACATGGAGCTGTACGCATCAGCAGGCCACATTTCCTTCCAGACCTGCAAGGAACTCCGACTTCCTGCAAAGACCACTAGCCCCAACCTTAGTACATGTGGGCACGTCTACCCAAGGCAGAGCTGCTGCTGACTCCTAGTGTGGCTTTCATGACCAAAAAGGAAGGGGTTCTGTCTCGCCAAGGAGGGCATGGCCCGAGACACCAACAGCAGCTGACTTCCCATCTGGCCTGATGAATTCTGCAATCAAAGGTGCCTGGTTCCAAGTACAAAGCACTGCTTCCTACCCAGACCCTCATTCTTCTGCAGGAGCTGGAGAAAGTATAAAAACTTTGCTTTGCTTAGGAGTGGTCAGGGTCACAGATACCTTGTTCTGGGAAACAAAACTTCTCTCCAGCTCTGCAGATGGCAGGGAGGACTGGGAAACAGATGAAATGTGCCAAGGTCCTGCTACAAAGAACACCCAGGCTGTTTGTTGGCTCAGAAGCCACACCACAATTAGCATCCTGTCATTCGCTCATTTGTATGCATTTCATATATCATCAAAAGGCCACATGGAAGGTATAAAGTATATAGGCTGTTGAGGTTTTCTTTTTTAACTATAATTTTATGCAGTTGTTTTTTTCTGCTGTAAATGTCATAAAGCCACAATAAAAAGACTTTTAGACAATAAAAGAGTAAAATGTGTCCCATAAATGCACTACCCCAATTAGCATTTTCCAGCTTTTGTTGGTATGCATACAATGGGGACCTTTACATAGTTATACAATCAGCCCTCCTTAGCTGAGGGTTCTGCATCTGTGAATTCAACCAAACACAGATCAAAAATATTTGGGAAAGGCCAGGTGTGGTGGCTCACGTCTGTAATCCTAGCACTCTGGAAGGCTGGGGAGGGTGGATCGTTTGAGTTCAGGAGTTCGAGACCAGCCTGAGCAAGAGCGAGACCCCATCTCTACTAAAAAAAATAGAAAGAAATTAGCTGGACAACTAAAAATATACATAGAAAATAGCCAGGCATGGTGGTGCATGCCTGTAGTCCCAGCTACTCGGAAGGCTGAGGCAGGAGGATTGCTTGAGCTCAGGAGTTTGAAGTTGCTGTGAGCTACGCTGATGCCACAGCACTCTAGCCCAGGCAACAGAGTGAGACTCTGTCTCAAAAATAAATAAATAAATAAATAAATAAATATATATATATATATATATATATTTGGGGAAAAAAACAATAAAAAATTACAATACAACAATAAAAATAATACAGCATAACAACTATTTACATAGCATTTACATTGTATTAGGGATTATAAGTAATCTAGAGATGATTTATACTGGAGGATGTGCCTAGGTTATATGCAAATACTACTACCATTTTACATGAGGCATTTGAGCATTTGTGGATTTTGATATCCATGAGAGGTCTTGAAACCAGTCCCCTGCGGATATCAAGGGATGACTGTAACTACCTCTCCAGATTGTGCACAGGAATTTCTCAGCCTGATCCTTGGCCAGTGCAGCTTCATTTTCTACCCCTGTCCTGTTACATCAAGCAGGGCAGGTCCTACCTGGGTGAGCTATGACCTCCCTTTACTCAGGGCCTCCTTGGCCACAAACACAAAGATGAGCCCCTGTGTGGAAACTGTAGTATATTGTCCAAGTTTGTTCATGGTATGAGATGTCTCAAGACAGGAACATCCCCTGGGTGTCAGCGCTGTCCAGGGACACCAGAGATGAGGTCTCGTCTGTAGTATCCTCAAGTAAGAAGCTGTATACTGCTCCTGCCAGGGCCCTAGGGCTCTTCCTTCCTCTGGACTGAGCTACAGCTTTGAGATTATCTTGGGTTTGGCCAGGGTACCCATCTGCCTCAGGTGAGGCTATATGAGGGACATCAGCCTTTCAGCAATGGAAACTGAGCAGGAGATGGGGAAGGAGGTGCAGGAAGAATATAAAGAAAAAGTTAGGTTTGGATTCACTGTCCAAACCTCAAACCCTGACAGGAACACAGTGAGCAGGGAAGGAGCAGCTGCTCATACCCCCAGGACACTGCTGCAGAGGCTGTGGTCCCCTGCAGGCAGCAGCATCACTCAAAGCTGTTAACATCAGCAGCAGCTTCATGGGGCCAGTGTATGGGCTGCTGCTGCGGATGCAAGTATGATGGTTTAGGTCAGGATGTGGGTTCTGGAGATAGACTAGACATGGGTTCAAGACCTGATGTCCCTAAATAACTTAACTTCTGTGAGCTTCAGGTTTTTTTTGTTTTTTGGGTTTTTTTGCTGTAAGATAACAATGGTAACTGCTTCAATTGAGATGGCTGAGAGGACCAAATGAGGTAATGGATGTAAGACACCCAGCACAGTGCCTGCTCCATCGTAAGCGCTCAAGCAGTATTAGCCATTTTCATTATGTTGGTTGAGTTTTGCATGCACACACACACACATGCACATACACACCTACCACACCTCTCTCTTGAAAAGGGAAACAGCCCCCATGAAAAGATTACAGCAACCCTAGTGAAGCGATATTGTGCATTGTGTTGAGGTTGCCAATGCCAAACCACACCCTTTGTTTTCTGTGGGTATCTCATTGTCGTTGCAGAGTTAGGTCATTAGTATTTTTTAAAAAGTCAAAGCAACCCCTATCCCTTATAGCGTGTTCCCTCCTTACTGTGCTAGTCCAGAGCAGTGAGGATAAGAAAAAGAAGATCCATTAGAAAAACATAATGCCTTCCCCTGTCATGTCTGAAAGCAGCAGAAACTTATAGGTTGCTAAATCAAAGATGAAAGACAATGAAAGATGAGAAGAGTTGAGTATAAGCTTTTTTGATAAACAGAATTTTCTCCAGGCACTGAAGTAGAGTCTCCTTGTTGAGCAAAAAAGAAACTGAAGACTCCATGTGTCCAAGTATGTTCAAAGAGATATATGAGTACTTTTATGTTAAAATTGTAAACCTTTGCTTATCCAAAGTAAACTTTAAATCAAAATGTTAGACCAAGAAAAAATTTCCTTAAAATCATAAATTAGTGTATATCCATTCATACACACACATATATACACACACAGTACACACACATCTACATGTAATAAATTTAGGACATGCCCGAGTATTATAGCAGGGACATGCTGCAGTCCAGAAGAACCTCTCCATTGTAATAGATTCAGCTATACTAGAGCCGACAGCTCACATTCAAAAGAAAATCTCCAGTCTATTTCCATTACTCATCTTAGACTTCAATGTGATCGCTCATTCTAAATTGCAAATTGAAAGGGTGTCCCTGCTGCCTCTTTCACATACGCTTCAGCAAACAGTCCCCAACCACACTAGCACGTGTGAGCCAACACACACACACACACACGAGATGAAGTCACATTTAAGGGTATTTCCCCTGCGAACAATGAGGCCACAATTCCCAGCCCTATTCTAAAGGGTCCTAGCTGTGTGGTGTGCCTCCACCCCTCCGTGTGTCTAACGCCCTTTCCATGTTTTCACATATTAGCTCTTAGTAAATGTTGCATGAAATTTGATGATCCTGTTAGGGAAGGGAAGATGATTCATGATCATCCAGTCCTAATACACAGACTCTGGATGAAATCCCGTCTAGGTTTAGGATTTGGAAACACTGCAGCTGGAAACAGCTGGCTGGAAGACAAATGGCCCTAAAATTTCAACGAGGAGGCCTCCGCTGATGCAAAAATGGCAAATTCAGCTCTCCCTGAACCCTGCTGGCTTCTTCATGCGTCTGTGTGAGCTGCGGATCGGGCGGAGGCCTCTGGGAAGGGGCTTCTGACCCAGCCCGGCTCCCCCAACGGGCTGCAGGGGCGGGGCCGGGGAGCTGGGCTGCAGGCTCCTGGGCACGTGACGGGCGCTGCGGCATTTCAACGAAATGGAACACCCGGCACAAAACGTCACGGGCCACCAGAGTTGCCTCCTCCTGCATGCACCATTGATCCAGCATCAAATCGAAAGCCGTGTCTGTCCCGCCCGCTGCTGCGCGGAGCCGGAGCGGGGCTGGGGAGGCGGCCCTGGTTTCTGACCATCCCTACGCAGTAGGATGCACAGGCAGGCGTTCAGGGAGCCAGGGACCCGGGCTTGTTTCTGTGACTCGCGCAGGAAGGCAGATGCGGCAGCCCTCTGGAGGCCTGTCTACACTCTCGGAACCTTGCAGGGTGAAGGGAGGTCGAGGCTGTCTTAAGCGGTGGAAAGCAGCACCGAGGGGGTGTGACATTTGGGTGGGTCCCGCAGTACCCCGGCCTAATGCTATCAAGAAGCTGCGGACAATCCGGGAGGCGCCGATGCGGGAGGGGAACCAGCTACAACTCTTTATTCTGGATTTAAAATAAACAGCTCCAAGTGTTTCCGTTTCCTGGGCTCAGTGCAGAGTCCACTGGGGAAATCCCTGGGGCCAAGGGGAAAAGAGCCAGGAGGCAGAGCCCACCTCCTCAGCACGTGGAACCTTACCTGGAGGCACTTAAAGACATCATGTCACGAGGCTTAAAATGATCTAGCAAAAGGGAAGATCCGAAATCCAGGTGAAGGTCTCCTGAAATTCCAATTATCAGGCAAAGGCTTGCCCCACTCAAGTCTCAGAACAGAAGGGACTGCTGCCAAAGGAGAGAGTAGCTGAGCGGGAAGGCCTGAGCTGCACCCCAAGTGTCGCTTGGGCTCCCTCAGACTATTCTTGGTTTATAAAAAATGCACCACTAAGCAAGGCTCCTTCGTTTATATTTTCCAGAGTGATGCCTTGATCTCTTTCTGAAAAAGATGCACTGGCTCTTTCAAAATGAGAAGCGTGGGTTCAAACTACCGTTATGCACCATGCAACTTTTGGGTCACGATGGACCACATATATAGAGGTGGTCGCATAAGATTATAATACCTTTTTTTTTTTTTGAAACAGATTCTTGCTCTCTCATCCTGGCTGCAGTGCAGTGGCATCAGCATAGCTCACTGCAACCTCAAACTCCTGTGCTCAAGGGATCCTCCTGCCTCAGCCTCCAGAGCAGCTGGGACTACAGAGGTTCACCCCCAGACCTGGCTAATTTTTTCCTATTTTTAGTAGAGACAGGGTCTTGTTCTTGCCCAGGCTGGTCTCAAACTCCTGACCTCAAGCAATCCTCCTACCTCAGCCTCTCAGGGTGCTAGAATTACTGTACCTTTTCTATGTTCAGATATGTTTAGATACACAAGTACCACTGTGTTACAGTATTCAGCACAGTAGCATGCTGTACAGGTTTGAAGCGTAGGAACAATATAGCTTTACCATATAGCCTGGTATGTAGTAGGCTACACCATCTAGGTTTATGTAAGTACACTCTGTGATGTTTGCACAAGGATGGAATCATGTAAGGACACATTTCTCATCCGTATCCCCATCATTAAGTGGTGCGTGACTATTTAGCTATAAGCTCATTACCCAACCTTCTTCAGCCTCTGTTTTCTCATCCATAAAATGGAATTATAACACTAACCTCCTATGGTAGTTGTGGGAATAAATGAATCCATGCACAAATTAGATACAAATACTTCTAAGTTGCCATAAAGGACTGGAAGAATATATAATCTACAACAAACCATTAATTGCAGGTTTCTTTTAGAGAAAAGAATGGAAGTGGTGGGGAGAAGAGACAGGAAATAACATGTTTTACTCCAAAGACTTAAGTACTGTTTGATTCTTTTATATTGAAAATGCATTTATGTATTACAGGTGCTTAATACATGGCCTGCTTCATAGTAGACACTCAGATGTTAATTTTTAAAACTAAGATCTTCATTCTAACTTAATTTTCATTTGGCTTCTGGCTCAAAGTACATGGAATTTGTGTGTTTTACATCACTATGATAAATTTGTCATATGTGTCTTCCTCTTAACCCAAATCCTTAAATATGATATACATTGTATATTAAAACAAAACCCATAACAGCCCAGGAAGATAACACAAGGTGTTCTCAAGGGCCATTTTTTGGTCCAGTAGATTGGCACAAATGAAAAATAGTAACAAATGTTGTTAAGAGTGTGAACAGGTTCTCTCAAAAATTATAGTGAGAATATAAACTGGATCAACCTTTTTGCAGGACAATTTGACAGCAACTACTAACATTTAAAATGCACATATTTTTCAATTTTGCAATTCCATATCTAGACAGTCTCTGGAGAAATATTCATGCATGTGAACACATGTGTCATACACCATATATGGTTTTTCATTGCAACATTGTTTGGAACAGCAAAAATTGAGATACCGTACCAAGGGTTAGGTTTCTCCCCTTTGCCATTTCTGTAACAAGAGAAGTGAAAAAAAGGGGACCGGGGGAGCAAATGCTCTTGGAATCACAGACCTTATGACGTGACTTTATAATTTCATGGGAAGCCTCTCTTCGATCAACCACTTTGGAGCCATTGATTTCAGAGGTAGCCTCTGGAAAGACGGTATAGCAGATCCTTTGGGTTATGAGGGTTTAAAAAGAGAAGTTAGCCAGGAATGGTGGCTCACACCTGTAATCCCAGCTACTCAGAAGACTGAGGCAGGAGGATCACTTGAGCCCAGGAGTTCGAGGCTGCAGTGAACTATGATTGCACCACTGCACTTTAGCCTAGGTGACAAAGCAAGACTCCATGGAGAGAGAGAATGAGAAAGAAAGTTGCCAGACGGGTCCCTGGGGATGGAAAAGAAATGGTGGTGAAGAATAGAATTTGTCCTGCCTGGCATTCCCAGGCAGGCTGACACATGGGAGGCAGCTCTGTGACCTGAAGGAACTGGGAATCAAGAGCAGCAACTCAGGGCACCCAAGTGTGAGGTGCCCTCAGCCAAGCTCAGCACTAAGGAACTGATATTTTCCTTTCTCCAAGAACAATGGCAGCCTGTGCTGGGTCTCTATCATGTGACTCCCACACCACCATCGTGTACCAGGGTCATCTGTTGGCCTATGAAGGACCAGTCTCAGAGCCACACCTGTGGCCGTAAGAAGTCCTTGCTTCCAATGAGATTAGAGTCCTCTGCCAACCTGGGGGTAGAACAGCACTGACCACTGCTCCTTTTTTGACCCTGTAAGGGAAGCTTCGAGAGGGAGCTGCTGGACTTTCTGCTGGTGGGTATATGGGTGCTGGAGCAGAAGAAACAAGGAAAAATACCAAAGGATGTGCCCTCAAGATTGTGGAGCAGATGCTACCACTTATGTCCCTACTGGCCAGCCAGCAAATATGTGGTTGTTGCTATTCAGTACTTGAACAGCAACACTGTTAGAGGTTGCTAGCAGTTCATAAAAACCTGGTGTCTTGCAAGCCCTTACTATGGGTCTCTCTTGTATATACATTTATGCAGTGAATGCCTGTTTATTACCTGTGAATACCTAGCCTGGTCCCATAGTTAGCCTCTTGAAGCTAAGTAGAGTTTTGAACTCTTTCCCCTGTAGCACTGCTTGGCTCAATTCAAGTGTCAATAAAGTTTGCTTTAATGGTGCCTGCAACCCTTTCTCCTACATAGAAGGAGTTTATGGTAGCCCAGAATAGATCTCTCATAGTCATAAACAGACAAACAATGCTTTGCTCTCTGGACCTGCTTTGAAGTGAGTGACACATTTTTGTCCACATCCTTCTCTTTTTACCTTCTAATACTTGGTGATTTGGATACTCCATAAACATTGATAATTATACCATTTTGTTGATCTTTTTTACTGACCAGTTGGGAGGTATAAGCATTCTATGCTCTCCACAGTGGTTTTTTTTTAAAATACTGGGAAAAGATCCATTTATCAAAGTCTAGCAGGTATGCCCCACTATTTACAAACTCAGCAAATTTACAAATCACAGCAAAGCTGTTTTTTTGCTTTTTTGCCTTTTTTTTTTTTGAGACAGAGTCTTGCTCTGTCGCCCCAGCTAGAGTGCAGTGGCATTGTCCTTGCCCACTGCAACCTCAAACTCCTGATCTCAAGTGATCCTCCTGCCTCGGCCTCCCAGAGTGCTAGGATTACAGGCATAAGCCACTGCACTGGGCCCAAAGCTGTTGTCTTAACTCCACAATGGTCTCTGCTCCTGAAGAAAACATATGTATCCATTTTCCATGCCAATTACATCTAAATTAGTGCAGGCTGATATCTCTGAGACAGGGAGAAGTAGAGGCAGAGAATAATGGGATTCAGAGAGGCAGAAGCTCGGCCCAACTGTGTTGGGACTGTGGGGCTATCCCCTATCACCTGGGGAGAAAGATCTGGCCCCAGCCCAGTGCCCTCCTTACCCAGAACCCGGCAAGGGGAATGAATGTGAGTGAGCATTCAAACCCAGAACATAACACCTTCAAACACAAAGATGACTATCTGGGGGCAGCAAGAGGGTCACCTACATGATTCCAACTGCCACTGGCCAAGTGTTTTGAAACAGCAGATCTGAATGGACTTCTCTGTTCTATCATGCAAATGTCACTCAGCTTTCTGCTGCTGTGTTTGCTCTCAAGCCAAAGGTCATGTTGGGCTTCTTTCCTCTCTCTAATTGTTTGCTGGCTCCTAACACAAATGGATTACTTTATCAACTGTCTGGCAACTCCTTATCTATCCACACACAAGCTTAAAAGGGCTTTTTCCTCCAAGTTTGACTTAGAAAAACCTTAAGTTCTTAAGTAATTGGGGACTTTTTTTTGCATCCTTTTAATGTCAACTTTTGAGAATCCTATGTTGAAAATGCACCAGACATTTACCACCGCCATATATCAGGCACTTAGCAAAACTTGCCAAACTCTGGGCTGTTAAGCTGGCTGCTAAACACCCCCCCACCGTCCCCCTACCCCCACCCCGGGCTTGTTAAAAATATAGATTTCAGATTCTACCCAGACCCACTTCAGTGAGACTGGGCACCAGGAATCTATCTTTTCATAATGTTCTTGCAGAGGATTCTAACTTGCTGTCAGTTCTTTTATCTAGATTATTCTAGAAGTAGAAGAGTAATCATTTAGTAATTTCTTCAATCTTTTTTTCAGATTAATTAGCAAACACTTATCAAGCAGATAGAATGCATAAGGTACAATGGCAGATGCTAGGAAAACAAAGGGTGAATGAGTTATTATTTATTGTTCACTGTTTGTCAGACAGTGGATTTCCTCACTAATCCTCACAACCTCCCAGGAGATAGATGCTATTAACACATGCATTTTACAGATGAGAGGCACAGAGAGGTGAAATAACTTTTTTAAATCCTCACAGCTGTTAAAGGGTAGGACTGAGGTTCAAACCTGGGCAGTCAACCCCAGGAGCCTGCACCCATTCCCACCATAAGCCAGTATCTGCCTTCAGCAAGCCTAGTAAGGTGAGGGTAACATATGAATTACTATAATATGAGGCAGCATAAAACTAGTGTTAAATTGAGATAAAAAGAAAGGTAGTTGGGGGGAAGCGTATCTGGGATGGGAATTTAGACTAAAGAGATTTTTCACCCTTTAGCCAAATAGCTAAAGTGGTGTGAAATTCCCCAAGAAATCCTTGAATGCAGCTACAATTAGAGTCAACCCATCTAACCACAAGCAAGGATCTTTCTCCAAGATGTGGCACTGAACAAGCTGCAGCCCAGAAACCGAGGGAGAAAGCTGGTTATCTCTACTTTTCACTTTCTAAAAACCTCTTGATTTTGTAATGTGCTCAGGGTGGGAATCAGGTCAGGCTGTGAAATGGTGAGACGTGAAACTATGACTTCTTGGTTTTCTTTCCAAACACTGGGCCTGCCATTGGTTCACCTGAAGACTGTGATCTGGGGGACAGAGAAAGGTCAGTCAATTTGAGACCCAAATAGCAAACTAATGGGCATCTAAGGAGCAGGAAGATGACCCAATTTTATACAGATATTACTTAGTTTGAATTAAAAGTTGAAGGTCATTGTCCTCACTGGGAAGAAGTTCTGTGCTAGCTTCTCAGAGATGGTACGCAAACTGCAGCAAAGATACTGTCTTAACCTCACAGTGATTTCACTTCTTCAAAGATGACAGGCTGTGGTTCCAAAGAAACAAAATGCTTAAAAACAAAGCAGTGTAAGATGCTGTTTTTGTTTGAAGAGATGTGAAATACTGTTTTTCCTCTCCCTTAAACCTAAAGATTAGCTATTAAAGTTTCCTTTCAACCTAAAATGAAAATTTATTTTGGCTTTCATCAGTTTCTGGAATCTATGATTTAGTAGTATTTTATTGACATATATATTTCCCCTCTATGAGTAACAGCCACCCTAGGGATGAGTTAGGCAAAATATTTAAATTATTCTTTAACAAGTTTAAATCACCTACCCTAACAAAGCCAAATGCTAACTGTCTCCAGTTACCTCAATAGCAATTTAAAGGAAGAAAAAAGGAGAAATTTAAGATATGAATATAAAAATTCTGGTTGTAAATTTTTCTCCCCAATTTGACAGCTATTTCAATGTATATAAGCACAATGGCTAAGTTTTATTTCTCTCCAAAAAAAAATTCCAATGAAAAAATAATGCCCAGATCTAATTTTCGTATCTTAAATCAATGCTTACAGTATATAAGAATTTGAAAGCCAGGCACAGTGGCTCACGCCTGTAGTCTCAGCACTTTGGGAGGCTGAGGCTGAAGGATCACTTGAAACCAGGAGTTCCAGACCAGCCTGGGCACCATAGCGAGACCTTGTCTGTACAAAAAGTTTAAAAATTAGCCAGGTATGGTGGTGCGTGCCTGTAACCCCAACTACTTGAGAGTCTGAGGCAGGAGGATCACTTGAGCCCAAGGAGTTCAAGGTTACAGTGAGTTATAATCATACCACTGCACTCCAGCCTAGGCAACAGAGTGAGACAAAAGAAAGGAAAGAAAGGAAGACAGAAAGAAAAGGAAGAATTTGAAGCATGAAATTAAAAGTAAAATCATTCTTTCTCTCCCTCTTTCCCCAATAAACCAATGAAACAAAAAAAAACAAAAACAAGGCAATCACCCCTTTAGCCTTATTTCTCAGGCTAAAAGTAGCAACAAGAAGACAGGTCTGAAATGTTGATTTGGGGCACATTTAACATAACTGTGGTGACAAAGACAGCTAAGGGTCCACCAAAGATTCCTGCCTCAGCCCCCTCTCCAGGGTAGAGCTGTCACTGGGGAGCAACTATAGTCACAGTTGGGGGCTACGCTTGCCAGGACCCTGCATCTAAGAGGGGACCTAGGCCTCGTCCTTGCCAATGCAATATGAGCAGAAGAAATGGGTATCACTTCTGAGCTGAGAGAGCTGAGAAGCAAGTGTGTCTTTACTCTCTCATCCCCCCAAGCCCTCTGAAAGCTGATAACTATCAGGACCTAGAGGAGGGCAGATCTACAAGAGTGCAGGACCTTGGTTCTGAGTGGGAAGCAAATCTGCCCGTTAGGGACATCTACATTCACTGTAGTGTGAACCAAAAAGAAACTTGCCTGGTTCAGCCATGGAAGCGCTACTCTAATATAATTATTACATTCCAAGGTGCTGATATGGGAGGGAAGTATGGGAGGGAGAAAAAGTTTATTAGTGAGTTCAGAGGCACACTAGGAAAGAAATACATTTTTTTCCTCTATGGGAAATTCTTTAACATAGTAATCTCAAATGCCTATAGGGACCAGACAGGTAGTGTGACACAAGAAGATATTACCACCTAAATAGCACTTACTATGTCCCAGGCTAAGCCCTTACACTCACTCATTTAGTTCTGACAAATTTGTGAGGCAGGTAATCTACTATAAACCCCGGTTGGCAGAGGAGGAGAGTGGGGCCCAGAAGGGCTAAGTAATTTGCCTAGAGTCACACAGCTAGTTAAAGGCAGAGGCCGGATGTAAGGCTCTGGAGTCTTGCTCAGTTCCCTACACCGTATTCACTCTTCTCACGATGTGAGTGGACAAAGGGGCCACAGGACGGCTGAAGAGTTCAGAAAAATCATGTCTGGTCTGAAGGGGCCAGCCATTCCACTCTGTGCTGTCTATCTTCCGGTCTTTCAAGAAAAGCCAGAAATCCAGATTGTTACATAAAATCTCCCGATTTTAAACTGATTTGGTTTTGCTTTAACCCTCTGCAGCCCAAACACAGCACATCGGCAGACGGCACTTAGCCTGGGGCCGGCCACTTGCCACCTCTGCTTTCAGGGCAGCAGTCTCCAAGGACTGCGCCATCTTCCCCCTGCCCATAGGCCCCGGGGAATGCTGGATCTGGTGGCCAGAGGTACAACAGCTCCTTCAGGCCCACAGATATGAATAATTAATTTCTGTTTTCTCACTGCCAGCCCACAAAGGTTCCCAACAAACCCGACATTCAGGGAGTTGCAACTCCGTGCCCTTCTGAGACAATGACAGGCGTGGGGGGACCCTAGGGGTGCTCAGGGAGCCCCATAATGAAGCCTGTCCTCGTGGCCTGTGCTCAAAGGGAGCCAGTGGATGCCGTCCTGGCCTGTGTGCCTGCTCCCTGCCTGGCTGCCCAGGTCGGGCCGTAAGATCGTCAGCGAGGCTCATTAGAGGCATGCCATGCTGTGGCTTTCCATGCTGTCAGCGGGAGTGGGCTCTGGATTCCTCAAGATGCTTTAAAATAAAACAAAAAAGTGCAATTATGCAGCCAAACAGAAGGCAAGGCAGCTGCATACAAAGCAGGGCTTTCTCCATAATAGGACCACAGCCCCAGCTAGACAGTGCCGAGGCCTTCACCTTCCTCCCCAGGCTGCAGCTGTCAGGCAACCGTAATTGGATGCTCCATTGCTCCAGCTCTTGGATTATTCAAACTGCAGGATTTCGAGTTTCAATTAAGGATATGACCAGGCAACAAGATGAGCAAGATACTACCTTTCACCCTATAGTCTATTTCCGCAATATATATGGCTAAACTAGTAACGATGGTGATAATAATAAAATTAAACAACCCATATTGAGTGTTTATTATGTACCAGGTGCTATCCAAAGTACTTTATAATATTGATTTATTGAATCTTCATGCTGACTTAAATACTGATATAATATTATTATCACCCCCTGTCTACAAATAAGAAAAGAGAGGCACAAAAAGTTTAAGTAACTTGCTCAAGGTCACATAGCAGTAAAGTGGCAGAGCTGGGATTCAAACTCAGGCGATGTGGTCCTAGATGGCATGCGCTTAACCATTGTGCCAGTGGCTGTTTGCATTTATACAGAGCTTACTGTATGCTAGACCCTGTACTACCTATATTCTGTACAGTATTTCATTTAATCTTTGCAGTGGCTGATAAGGTACAATAGTTCCATTGTACAGAAAAGAAAATCGGCTTAATAGAGAGGGGAAGTAACCTGGTTAAGGGCACAAAATAACAAGTGGCCTCTAGCCTGGATCTAAACCCAGCTTCCTTTGATTCAAAGATAGGCTCTTGATGTTACTTAGTACAGAGTCCCAGCTCATTTAACTTCCTGGGGTTCATAAATTTAGGTCTGGAGAACCATCTAGTCCAATCACCTTATTTTAGAGATGAGGAGGTATAGTCTGGCGAGATTAAGAGTTAGTGGCGAGATGGAGTAAAGAATAACTTTGGATCCTGATATGGCTTGGATGTTTGGCCCCTCCAAATCTCATGTTGAAATTTGACTCTCAGTGTTGGAGTTGGGGCCTGGTAGGAGGTATTTGGGCTACGAGGGCGGATCCCTCACGAATGGTGTGGTGCCCTCCCGGAAATAATGACTGAGTTCTTGATTTATTAGTCCACTGAAGAGCTGGTTGTTAAAAGAGCCTGGCACCCTCCCCCCTTGCTCCTGCTCTGACCATGTGACCCACCTCCCCCTTCACCTTCCACCTTGATTAGAAGCTCCCTGGAGCCCTCACCAGAAGCAGATGCTGGCACCATGCTTCTTGTACAGTTCGCAGAACCGTGAGCCAAATAAACCTCTTTTCTTTATAAATTACCCAGTCTCAGGTATTTTCTTTATATCAATGCAAAACGGGCTACCACAGCCCCAGAAAGAGTTGGGTTCCAGCCCTAGCTTTGTCCCTTGTTAGCTGTGTAACTCCAGGCAAGTGACTCAATGTCTCTAGGCTTATTACTCTATAGAATGGGAGTAATAATACTTAGTCTCATGGGATAGCACTGATTAAGGTATGTGTGTCATATACCTCTACTAAACACTCCACATGGCAAAACCATCTCATAGTCAGCTGTTCCCAAATTACAAATGGATCATTTCAAACTTTCCTTTACAAGTCTGTTCTTTAAGATTTGAAATAATGGTATAAATGGTGAGTAAGTTGCCAAGATGGCCCCCTAAGTCTCATTAACAGGCAAAGACCTGGGAAAACTGCATTATATTTCTAGAACTTTTCTGAGTTTCACATACATTCCAAATATGCAAAATCCCCAAGGAAATCACATTTCTCAGAGAGGTGGGCAATCAGACATTTAGGCCCTTCACCCTCACAAATAAAGTTAATATACTGCTAGATCAATGGGCCCAAAAGGTTTCCATGTTTTTTAATTCTATTAAATAGTATCCTTTCCCCTATGTTAGTGATTTAATGATTTTGCACCTGCAGCAATGGACTATGCTGTAATGGCATATCATTTTCCTTTGCACAAGCATCAGGATTGATGATGTGGTTTTATTTCATTGTTGGGTTCTTATTTTCGCTTGCCACGGCTGGTTGCATAGCAGGATAGGCCTCTGTGATTGGCACCCCCATACAAGTCTCAGACCTTCTGGGCAAACAGACTTCTCTGGGCAGAGATATTCCAAATATGTTTCTGTAGTTTGCTCTTAGAGAGAGACAACCAGAGGACTACTTTGCGTCCTCAGATGAAGAAGTACATCGAAAGCCTGAGCTGGACCTTTCTGGAAGCCGCTAATGCATATTTTTTTCCCTACTGCTTTTGCTTTGTGTCCCCTGTAAAAAATATTAGCCATGAGTATAATCTGCTGTTGAGTCTTATAAATCCTTCTAGCAAATCACTGAATGAAACAATAGTGAAACAAACTCAGCCATTTCTAACATTGTTTTTCACATTTTTGAGACATGCCCTCTCATTTACACATACTAACAGCTATAGTTAATACTTGCCTTTAGTAAGAAGGGGACTTACAGATCTTGAAGAAAATACTTTGATTTCAGAGGCTTAGAAATAGCCATTCTTCTGTATGAATGTAAGTCAAGTGTCTGCATCAGTCAGAATAAACTAGGTAATGCTCAGTAACAAACAGCACTAAACAATTCAGTGGCTTAACATAACAGTTTATTTCTCACTCACACTACATGTTCACTGAAGATTGATGGGGAGCTCTTCTCCAATGCCCTCCTTCCAGAGCCCAGGCAGACAGAACAGCTCCCAGCTGAAATGTACATTTCAGTAGCATAGGGAAAAGACAGCTCTGAAGGATCTCACACCAGCATTAAATGCTCTGGTCGAGAAGTTGCACACATCACTTCTATTCAAATTCATTGGTCAGGACTAGGCAAATGGTCCCACCCAAATTCAAGAGAACCAGGAATATAACCCTACCTACCACGTTTCCAGAAAACAAGTGGGAACCAAAATGTTTAGTTTATAGTCCTAATGATTAGCACAGGTCTCCATTAGTTGGGGAGGGTTTATTTGGCTAGGTTTGAAGTATCAGCCTTTTTATGCACTGCCCACCTTCCCAACACACTCCCATGAGGAGGAGGAGCTCAACTGGTGGGCAGGGATTCTCAACTGGTGGGCAGATGGACATGGTGGTAGGCTAGAAGGACACATCAAAATCTCCTTGAGGACGTCTTAAGTTTGAGAAAGGATTAAGGAAGAAAAACCCACCACAGCCCTTGAGAATCACTGCTCTAGAATTTGTCCTATCAATTGATCCTATCAGTCCAAAAGAGGAGGAGGAGGAGGAGGAGGAGATGATGATGATGAAGAAGATGAAGACAAATACAACAACTATGTCCACAAAGAAGAGGAGGAGGAAAAGGGGGAAGAGGAAGAAGAAGAGAAGAAAAATGTCTTTAAATGCTTAAAAATCTCAGTAGTCTGCCCAGGTATTCCAAATCCCACAAAATCCTCACTTTGAAATGTACAATCATTCTTTTATTTGTTCAATAAATACAAAATGTCAGTATTGTGTTAGGGGCAGGGATACTAGAATGAAAAGAAGTAATCCCCTTCCAACCTATACACATCCGATGGGGGGAACAGAGAGGAAAAGCATTTAAAAACAGTTTTATAAGGCTCCAATGAATGACTGTGCGAAGTTCAGGGAAGGCTCATGGAGTCGACACTAGGTTGGTTTTCCCAAAGCCACTCACAATTCCCTTTTCCCTGAACATTCTTTGCAACAGAGGCTGAAGAGTGAAAATTCCACAGTTCTCCCTGCAGCTGACAATGGCCACGTGGCCGAGATTTGGCCAATAGCACGAAAGCAGAAGTTGCTAGGTAGGGCTTGCAGGCAAGCCTTTTTTAAAGGGACACACAGCCAGTATGATCACTGGAGCCCTTTGCACCCTTTTTCCTCCCTGAAACACCAGCAGGTTTTTGGTGAGGTAGCAGGGTTTTTTTTTTGTTTTGTTTTGTTTTTTGTAAATGTGAGGTAATGAGCAAGAGGACAAATATTTTCCTGCTAAATAATGAGGGGTCTGAACTCCCGAGGGCATCTGCTGAGCCATGCTGGAAACCTATCTCTGGAGTTCTTCTTATAGGAAGAAAACAAACCCCTAACTTGTTAAACCACTGTACTAGTTTCTCATTGCTGCTGTTAACAAATTATCACAAATTTAGTGGCTTAAAACACCACCAATTTATTTTCCTATAGTTGTCCAGGTCAGAAGTCGGACACAGGTCTCCCCGAGCTAAAATCATGGTGCTGGCAGGGATGTGTTCCTTTCTGGAGGCTCTAAGAGATCATCTGTTTCCTTGCCTTTTCCAGCTTCTACAGGCCCCCCCACTTCTTGGCTTGCGGCTCCCTTGCTTCACCTTCAAAGCCAGCGACAATGAGTTGAATCCTTCTCACATGGCATCATGCTGACCTCTTCTACCTCCTTCTTCCATTTCTAAGACCTTTGTGATTATACAGGGCCCACCCAGATAAGCCAGAATAATCTCCCCAAGTCGAAATCCTTAATTTGATCATGTCGAAGCCCCTTTTGCCATGTAAGATGACATACAGGTTCCAGGGATTAGGATGTGGATTTGTTTGGGAGCCATTATTCTGCTTACCATAGCCATTGTGACAAGGGCTTTTCTCTGACTTGCAGCCAGGTGGGCTCCTGAGACCCAACTCCTAGGTCTACCTGGGGAAGGAAGGGAAGGCTTCACGGAGGAAGGAGCCTCCTAGCCAAGACCAGAAGGATGAATAGGAATTTGTTACATGGACAATGTGGAGAGGGCATTCCGGGCAAATGCTGAGAAATGAGTGTGCAAGGTATGTTTGGAAACCATAAGCAGTTCAGTATTGCTGGAGCATAATGTGTTTGCATGCATGGGGTGGGGAAGGGTGGAGATTGTGGATGGCCTGGCACATTTCCATCTAAAGAGCTCAGATTTTACTTTGTAGGTGACAGAGAGCCACTGAGGAATGTGAGCAGGGGGTGAATAATTTGACTTAGGGGCTAGAGCAGTCATTGGCTTTAATGTGGAATATGAAAAGCCAAGGGTTGGAGGGAAAAGGCTAAAGGCAGAACAATCAGTTATTGGGGTGGTTCAGATTAGGGGTGATGAAATGAATATCTAGATATTCAAAAACATTTATTGAGCACCTCCTAAATGCCTGGCAATGTGAAATCTGGGAATACAAAGACAAGGCACAGGTCAGAACAAGGTGCCCTGTCACCATGCCAACCACAGCAGCAGGACAGGGGCTGGGTTGAATGAGGGGTGCTCATGGAACCTCAAGTTTAGGACATTCTAACCCCTACCCCAAATCAGGAAACACAAACAGGGTGGGGTGGGACCCTGAGGAATTAAGGCCATCCCCACTGTCCAGCAATTCAAAGGGGCCCCAGGACAAGTGCAGTGATGGGGAAGCACTGAAGAGGCTAAGAGCTCTTTCATGTACACATCTCACCCAAATAAGCCCTTATGTCCCCCTAAATCTGGCTTAGCTATGTTAAATCACTGCACATAGCAAATTACAAAAAGGAATGGCACTGTTGCCTGGACTCAAAAATGACCCCACCTGATTAAAATGGTTTGAAATTAGACAATGGTGATGGTTATGCAACTTTGTAAATATACTAAAACCCATGACTGCACACTTTAAAAGGGTGAATTTCATATTATGTGAACTATCTCTTAATTAAAAATTATTTTTAAAATTGGAGAAAAAAAATAACCCCACCACTTAGCACTAAAAGATCTTGGCTTTGTTAGTTCAGTTTCCTCACCTGCAAAACAAGAACAGTAGTGCTTACTTTAGAAGACTGCTCTGAATATTAAATGTGACAACGGAGTAGGTAAAGAACTTAACATAGTGCCTTGCAGATAGTAGGTGCTAAATATATTCTAGTTCCTTCCCTCCTAAGTACCAATAAAAATTCTAAAACAATCGTTTGCTCAGCAATTGAAAGATGTGACAGGAGCTCTAGGCAACCTCCCTTCAGGCAGTGTTATCTCAGGCAGACTGCAGCAAGGATCAAACAGGAAGACAGGAACGTGCTCACTGTGGAAAGACTGCAGATTTACTCTGCAGCTACGCAGCGCAGAAATAACAAGGGAGATTCACGTGGTGTTAATACAGCTACACAGACAGAGCAGTGGGAAGGAAAGTCAGGTGGGCACAGAGATTTCTGCTTTTAATTCTACAAACAGACTCCAGTTTCCAAAATAGCCAAATCTACCCCAACACCTGGACAAGTCCAGATGGCCACAATGCAGCCCTGATGTTTAGGGAGGAGCCACACTCCACCTTCCTTGTTATGGGTTCCTCAAAACCAGAATGAACCCAAAACAAACCTTACATGACCAGCATTTTCTAGCACCAAGGCAGGAAATTTTTTTCATTGAGCTTCTTATTTGTGACTATTCTAAAAATCAACCAGGTACTTATTAAGTGCCTGCCATTGTTGTGAGAGAGAAAAGAGGCATAAATCAGGGTCCCTGCTTTCAGGGAGCCAGCTAACCTCTTAGTTTGAGAGCAATGCTTCACAGTAAACATATAAAAGCCATCCTGTCTTGCACAGAGCAGTGGTTCAGTTGTTATTTGTTCATTGGGTCAATAAATTAATAGATAGCATAATAATAAGACAATTGTGCAGTGTGGGGCTCACTCTAAGAACCACAAGATGGGCTGGAGTAGTTGGAAAAGACTTGTGCCAGAGGCTGCTAGCTGCCTACTCAATATGAATTCCTCCATTTTTCCTTGTAACAGAGACCCTATTTTATTTGAGGTGGCCATAAGCCCAGATAAAATAAATACTACATTTCCCAGCCTCCCTTGTAGCTAGAGGTGGCTAATGAGATAAAAACAGAAATTCTCAAGAGAGGCTTCCAAGAAAGTGCTTTAAAAGGCAGACCAATAGCTGCCACTCACTCTTATGCTCTTCTTCCCATTCTTCTAATTCCTGCCTGAAACGTGAATGTGATGGCTGGCTCTCCAGTAGCCATTTTAGACTAGGAGGCAATCTTGAGCAGCAGTCCTCAACCTCTTTGGCACCAGGGACCGGTTTCATGGTAGACAATTTTTTAGCAAGGTGTGAGGAGGCAGAGCTCAGGCAGTGATGTGAACCAGGGGGAGCAGCTCGCCTGCCGCTCACCTCCTGCTGTGTAGCACATCACCTCCCCCTCAGTTTCATGGAAGACAATTTTTCCATGGACAGGGACAGAGAGGTGGAGCTCTGGTGGCAATTCATGGCCTGGCTCCTAACAGGCCATGGATCAGTACCAGACCGTGGCATGGGGGTTGGGAGCTATAGATCTTGAGGACAGAAAAGCAGAAAGACCAAAAATGTCTGAGTTCTTGATGACCATGAAGTTACCACTTTCCCTGGACTGTTTACCTCTGGAATTCTTATACACGTGAGACAAACCTCTATCTTGGTTAAACCACTTTTTTGGGTTTTGTCATATGCAGCAAACCCATATCTTAACCAACACAGGGTTCCATGGAAAAGCCAGGCCTTAAAGGAAGGGTTGGTTTTGGGATTGGGGAAGTCAAGGTACGAAGGTATCTCAAATGCCAGAAAAGGGACAGAAAAAGACACCGGCAGGAATGAACACTGGCTGACAGCAAATGGGTAAAATGCGGGAAATAAGAAGAAGCCAGAAGATGGCTTTGCAGATATCAGGGGAGACAGGGCTTGACTGGAGAAGGACCAGGGCCCAGCAAGGATTAGGAAATGTATCTTCCTCTGAAGGAGCAAACACTTCTATAGGGAGAGGGGTGAGAAGGGAAAGAAAGAGGCAGACAATGAAGCCTGGGGAACTTCATTACATGAAGAGGTGCAGATACGAGCAGTGGCCTGATTTAACCAACTGAAGATCCCTGGACTTAGAACAGTAACAATAACACCATCTAAGATTTATTAAACTCTTATATACTCGGCCCCGTGCTAGGTACTTTATGCACATTATCTCACTTAGGCTTCCCCACAGATCTCTGAAACAGTCCTATTATCACCCCCATTTTGTAGACAAGGAAGCTGAGGCTTGGGGAGGGTCAGAAACTTGTCTAATGTAAGCCTCGCAGCCCTACAAGAAACTCTAAGACCTTCATTTTTCAGGTGAGGAGAGTGTTTGGACCATGATTTTCAAGGCAGGAAAAAGTATGAAGATCCTGACCTTAAAACATAAAGATTTAGAGCCAAATGTGGAACCAATCGCTTTGTGAATAATCTCTTAACCAGAAGAAATAGAGATAGACCAGAGGAAGAGAAAACTTTCCAGACTTGGTTGTGTTTACTATCAGCACAGGAGGAAGGAACTGTTAAACTAACTCACCCACCAACTGTCTGGCAGTAAAGTATTCGTGAGGGGTTGGGGGTGCAGGGATGCACCAAAGACCCAAGCGGTGACACAGTGTCAAACATCAGAGCAAACCTCCAGCTCATGGGTCTCAAATACCTTTTTCATATCTCTCCACAACAGGGACAGAGGAAAAAAATTATTCTATCACAGCTAAGGGTGGAAATTCAATCCTTTGAATTAAATTATTCAGACATCTACTGAACACAAGGAATTCTTCCTGGAGCAATAATCTCATTAGTCACTGATGGGAAGGGGAAAAAAAAACCCATCAGGTTACAGATGAACCAGGTAACATGAGTACCTAGTAGGAAGTGCATTTCCAAGGAAAATTAAAAATAAAAAGACTCGGCCAAGCATGGTGGCTCATGCCTGAAATCCCAGCACTTTGGGGGGCCGAGGCAGGAAGATCACTTGAGCCCAGGAATTCAAGGTCATGGTGAGCTATGACTGGGACATTTTGCACTCCAGCCTGGGAAACAGAGCGAAACCTTGTCTCATAAATACCTAAGTTAAATAAATAAACAAACAAAGTCTCCACTGGCAACCTGGCTGGAAGTTAAAAGTGTCAGCTTTGTAGACAGACCCAAGTTCAAATGCTGCCTCTGCACAAGCTAACTGTGTGACTCTTTACCTCTCCAAGCCGTAGCACCTTCACTTCTAAAATTTCTACCTGCTGATATGGCTGCGGCTACATGAGATGGTCTACTGCTCCTGTTACTATGACTGTCACAGGACTTCAGTGTTCTCTGCTTAAAATTCCACAAAAGAAGAGGCTGCAGGATACGATGGAAAGAGCCTCAGTCTGGTTCCTAAGCCCCACCTTGTGGGTCATGAGTATGGGAGCTTGAGGGTATTTTCGGGGTTCCAGGGGCCTCATCTGTCTGGAAAGAGGCAGGGGTACATCAACTCTAAGATTTTCCTCCAGTTCTAGGCTCTTGAATGTTGCTGAGGTTCTAAATAACATTCTTTAGTCACTCGTTTCAGGATTTAACAACAGTCACCTACTGGGAAGTTGTTTCTTTATCTAAAAAACCTACAGTTTCTACGTCAGGAGCCAAAGAACCAGTGAGAATCTTGAGGATGGGTCACCAACCTGCACAGTCTCAGCCCTTAACACAGGCCTGGCATGAAATAAGACCTTGATAAATGCTTGCTCAGTGGAATGGATGGATGGATGAGTGAATGAATGAATTCCAAGGGTCAGCAAAAACAGAGAACTTTGCTCCCTGAGCAAAGCTTAACACAAAGAGAAAATTCCAGCAATTTAAAATATTAATATTTACTTCGTCATCTGAACTGAAACTGGAACGTAAGATGAATAGTTTCTGCCAGTCAAAAGGATGCCTGACTCTGAAAAGCCACTTAGGACTTTGCTAGAAGAGTACACGTTGGTCCACAAGGAAAACAAACACATAGGGGACACCGCAGGCTACAGAAGGGATACATAAACCCCGAGAAGGGCATGTCACCCAATACCTACAGCAGGGGTGGCACAGAAGTATGCCAACATGCACAGGAAAATACCAGGGCCTCCACATGCAGACTTGCAGTTGTGTCTGTCCAAGACTGCCCAGCCAAGGAGGGGAGGGAGGGTCTGAAATCCAGATGTTGGCCTGCCCACCTGTGAGGCTGAGTCTGCCCAAGAGCTCCATAGGAGGGTGGCAGCCCTGAAGGTTGACCCTAGCAGCAGATGGTCTTGGGTCTGCCAGGGACTTTAGTGATTAAAGCAAACAACAATAATGCATACACATGCACGCACACATGTATATACTTCATGGTCACCATGCAGCAGGTGTTCTGCTAAACTCTTTAAATATTTTCTTGTATTTAATACTTGTAACTATCCCGAGAGATAAGTACTAATATCTGAGGCAGTAAACCTTGGTGTTTGAAAGTATGGACGTGGGAGCCAGACTGCCTGGATCTGAATGCCAAGTGCTACTTACAAGCTGGGGTGACCATGGGCAGGGTCATTTAAGCTCTTCAGGCCTCAAGATTCTCATATGTAAAGTGAAAATAATAATAGTATCTGTCTCACAAAGTTGTAGTGTGGTATAAATGAATTGATATGTATAAAGTGCTCAGAACAGGAGCTGGCAAAAGTAAACCAGTGTTGGCTATTCTTGTTACTCCTGTCTGATAGAGACTGAGGCTTGGAAGGTCGGGGGCTTGCCCGTAGTCTCGCACCCGGGGAGGGGCAGAGCCAGGGCACAGCCACACACGTCTGACTGCACAGCACACACGACCCATCACGGCTGATTCTGGCTCTGCCAGACCCCCTTCACACTCCCACCCTCCTCCCCACTCCTAACCATGCCAGCATGCCTAGTCTTTTCCGGTGCCAATCAAGGCGACAAGATGTGGACAGGAAGATACTAAGTAAACTGGCTACTAACTTAAATTCTGATTTTGCTATCATGTGTGGAAAGAAAAAATCAAATGTGCTTTGATTTAGGAATCGGCCCCTTATCTGAAAGAAAACAGCCTTTATTTCAAGAAGGCCCTTTCTCCTCTGCCTCTGGGCCTTTGTAGATGAGGCCTCAAGTGCCCTGAGACTAAGGCCAAGCCTGGACTGCCCTATAAAACCTGGCCTTCAGTTAGTGGGCGTGATTGCTGGTGGAGGCCAAGCCAGCAAAAGAGCCTCATTAGTCAAGATTATCACTCTGCCTTGGGTCCTGCCCTCCTGCCTGGAAGGTTCTAGAAAGTGCCAGAGCCATGCTAGAAAAACAAACAAGCAAACACACCCTTGCATCATGGAAAACCAAACCATCTGTGATCCAGAATGATTTAGGAAGTGGAAAGCTTTGAAGAGTCCACTCAAAGAAAACAACCTGTAGTAGTAGTTAGTTAACACTTACAGGTGCTTACTATGTGCCAGGACCTGTTCAAAGCCCTTTAGAAATATTATCCTGGCCGGGCGCGGTGGCTCACGCCTGTAATCCTAGCACTCTGGGAGG
>VBSM01003215.1:35482192-35495985 GCA_008086735.1 Cheirogaleus medius | reverse complement strand
GGTTTTATTACTTGGCACAAGTAAGGAGCACATTGGGGATAGTTCCCAAAGCAGTGTGTCCCTGAGCAAAGGCTGTTTTGTTTTACAGTCAGAGAGTAATGACGAGTGATCTGATTGGATCTTTCGATGAGGTGATGTTGGGAGACATGATCTTACTGGATCCTGCCTATCATGGGGTGCCAGGGCTCAATATGATTGGATCCTGGATCCTGCCCCTCCAGTGTCCACTTCTTAATTCAGTCCTCGCTCCGCAATCCAAGCACTTAGGTTCCATCCCTGGTTGTGCACTTGGTCTATCTGGGCATGCTCAGGTTACGTGACCTTCAACCTAGGGGTCCATGGCAACTGAAAAACAGCCAGGGTTCAGGGTTCAGTACCACAGGACTGCCCACACTTCAGCACCAGCTACAAATGGTGTGCCCAGGATACCCCCAGTTCTGCCCAGCAGACTACAAATTCGGGGCTTCCGCAGCCCCCTAACCCCAGTTTGATAACAACTCACAGAACTCAGGAACACACTATACTTACTAAAACAGTTTCTTACAAAGGATACAAATGAACAGCAGATGAAGAGGTACCTACTAGGGTAAGGTACCAAATGATCCACAGACCGCAGCTTCTGTCCCCATGGAGTCGCAGTGCGCTGCCCTCATGGCACGTGGATGTGTTCGGGGGTTTTTATGGAGGTTTCATTATGTAGGCATGATTGATTAAATCAGTGGCCACTGGTGGCTGAACTCAATCTCCAGCACTTGCCCCTCTCTCTCGAGGTAGGGGAAGTGGCAGGCCAGGTGGGTAGTGAGTGGGGACCCTGAAAAGTTCTAACCCTTTAAAACTTGGTTTTTCTGACCACCTGTCGCCATGTTGAAGCTAAGAAGGTCTCCTCTTCCCCAGTGAATCATCTCATTAACATATAATAGACAGTAAATTCCAAGGGACTTAGGAGGTCTGTGCTGGGAACCAGGGATGAAGACAAAATATTTATTTTTTATTATAGCATAGGTGTGGGTCTTCCTCATTCTTTTTAACAGCTTCATGGCATTCCATTGTATAGATGTACCATAATTTATTTAAATACCCACTATTGATGGACATTGGAGTTGTTCGCTGTTTCCCTGCTATCACTAACAATGTCTCAGGGAACATCCTTGTGAGCATTTCTTTAGGTTACAGTCCCAAAAGTGGAACTCCTGGGTCAAAGTACAGGTACTTCAGCATTTGGATACATTTCAACATTTGTTGCCCAGGTTGGTCAGGAACTCACAGGCTCAGGGATCCTCCTGCCTCAATTTCTTCAGTAGCTGGGATTGTAACAGAGGGAATGGCTTGAAAAAAAAATGGCAAAGAGATTTTCTGTCTCTTAAAATTTCCCCTATTCTTTTTGGCACCTGCATTCTGGCCTGCATCCCTGAGGCAGCTTAAGTCTTTTGTTAAATCTCCCAGGTGGCACCAGCTTGGGGGGCTGGCGACTGGCAAGTTCACAGGCTTTGTCTTTGGCACAGATGGGATGATTAGAATAATTAACCACAGCAATTGCCTGAAGCTGAGAACTCTCCCTTTAAAAGCTCTGTATTTCTACCTATGTTTAGGAAATTTGGGATTTTGATTCACGAAGGTCTACCATTCTTCCTCCTTTGCAAAGTAAACTCTCTTTCCTTCCTCCTCAAACTGCTTGTCCTCTTTCTTCTGATTCAGCCTCGTGGACAAGTGCCCAAGCTTTTGGTAACAGGATTAAGGGCACGAGCCACCACACTGGGCTCCAATGTCCCTCAAGTCTTTTTTTAAATTTATAGGTTCTCCTTCCTTTCTGTGTCTCAATTTATTTGTTGAAGAAGTTAGATTGTTTTCCCTGTAAAGTTTCCCATAGTTTTTTTTTTGTTTTTTGTTTTGGGTTTTTTTTTAAGAGACAGGATCTTGCTATGTTGCCCAGGTTGGTCTCGAACTCCTGGACTCAAGCGATCCTCCCATCTCAGTCTCCCCAGTAGCTGGGATTACAGGTGCATGTCCTTGCATCAGCACTTTGCTGATTGGAATCCCATGGTATCATTTAACGTGTTCCTCCTGTGAATTGGTAGTTAGATCTAGAGTTTTGATCAGATGTAATTTGGAGACAAGGTTAGACTACTTCATAGGTAGAGCTCTGTTCTTCCCTCAGAAGGTACATCATATCTAGTTGGGTTTCTTCTTGTGATGTTAGCAGCCATTGATGATCATTGCAAAATGGTGTTATTCCATCATTCCATCTTCATTTAGTAGCTGGAAAATATCTATAAAGAGAAACATCCCCTCATCCACTATTTGGTTACCCAAAGGTACAGTACATATAGGAAACGGGCGATGAATGCTCGATTCTTTACATTAATTTCCAATTTTTGAAAAATAATGAGTTGGTTCATTCGTGTCTTTGAAAGGTAACCAATGAGGTTTTCTTTTGTTTTGAGTTGTTTTTAGTATAAGTTTGGGAATTGAAATATGTTTATGCCTTTTGTTCCACTGTAGTTTTATCCTTCCTGATGTTCGAATTGTCCCATTTTTCACCAGGGAGAGCCTCTTCCAGTTGGCTTTGAGGCCTCTGACATCACTCTAACGGTCTTTGATACTTTGTTGCTTGCTTTCTGGTTTGAAAAGATGTTCCAGGCTTATCTTGTATACTTTCTGTATCAAACGAGACATCAGCCATTTCTCCAAAGAACCCTGGTTCCTTTTAGTGAGAAATGGCATTTGGAGACCTCAATCAGGGTATTAGAGGTGTTTATTTCTACTGGGTTGGTCATTAGTCTATTCATTATTGTTTTCAATAGACAAAGCTAGGGAATGTATATATTTAAACTATATCATGAGTTTATAGTGAATTTCCCAATTAATATTGAGGACAATAGAATTTTAACTTAATCTCAAAGATCTCACTTTTTTCCCCCTCTCCTTTTTCTTGCTCAAAAAAAAAAAAAAAAAAAAAAAAAAGAATCCTGCTCTCAATTCTCAATAACACCAACTTGATTACTGACACAACAGTCTCACGGGACTTGCCATTAATTTGCATATCATCTGCACCCAGAGACCACAATGCTATCTGTGTTATTCCAAAGTTAGCACTGTGTATACACTGCCAAAGTGAGAACACACTGTCTAACTTTACCATTCTGAAAGGTGAAAAATTATATCTCACTGTAGTTTTGTTTTGTATTTCTTTTGTGATTAATGAGGCTGGGAGTATGTCTTTGCACTGTAGGTCTCTGATTTAAATCTCTTCCCCCATATTGCTGGTATTCTCCAGAATAGCATTTTTCAAACTTCAGTCACCAGCGTAGATATTTTTTTCCAATCCTCAAATCAGCCATGCTACTGTTTACTCATTATATATATTTTTTACTGTGCCTCCTCCTAAGCAGTGGTATACAAACATAACGAACATTAATAGATTTGGTGTCTACTTAAATACTTCCCCACTGTACATAACATAAATGAATTACGCTTAAAATTAAAAAGTGAGTACCATCTGAAATCATCTTATGTCTCACCTACTTGTGGTGTGAGCACCTCACTCCAGGAATCACTGCCCTACATCAGGCGTCCTCAAACTACAGCCTGCGGGCCACATGCGGCCTGCAAAGGACATTTATCTGGCCCGCTGGGTGTTTTTACCTGTTTTGTTTTTTTACTTCAAAATAAGATATATGCAGTGTGCATAGGAATTTGTTCATAGTTTTTTTTTAAAACTATAGTCCAGCCCTCCAATGGTCTGAGGGACAGTGAACTGGCCCCCTGTTTAAAAAGTTTGAGGACCCCTGCACAGGCTTTGGCATTTCATGACTAAAACAAAATAAGAGATGTCAGTCATTGCCCTGTGTCAGTATTTTTAATAAGAAAGTGTTCTGAGGAGAGCCAGGGCAGATACCCACGCTCACGTGGTATCAGAGGCAGCTGTAAAATAACAATAATGTGCTTTACCACTTGATATGGAAAAGAGAGCTTGGGACTTGACTTGGGAGGCTGCTGTGAGCCAGCCAGGTGTGCTGGGGAAACCCCATTGCCTCTCTAGCCCTCAGTTTTCTCATCTGTAAAATGGGAAGTTGGAGTAAATGATTTGCAATCTCTTCAAGATTGGAAGGCAAAGTTTGTAACCTTTGTGCACTGCGAGTTCCTAGTTCCTAGTTTAGAAGTGAGAACATTGCTCCCTTGTAGCTACTCACTTTCTGTCATCTGGGTTCCCACATCAGGACTGGTGGCAGGTGGGCCCAGTCCGCACCAGCAAGCCTCTCTCTGGCATCCATCAGAAAACTCACACCCAGGGAGCTAACCAGCTCCTAAGCACAGGAAGCATCAAAGGGTAGCTGAGGCTGGGCGTGGTGGTTCACGCCTGTAATCTCAGCACCGTGGAAGGCAGAGGCGGGAGGATTGCTTGAGGCTGGGAGTTCAAGACCATCCTGGTCAATATAGTGGGACCCCACCTCTACAAAAATTTAAGAAAAAAGTGTAGCTGAAGAGTCAAAGCAGCCTTGCTCAGATCCTGGTGGAGCTGAGGTTGGGGCAGGGCAGGCTGTGTGATTGTCACAACAGGGAGAGACCTGCCATCAGGTGGGCTGGGATGACCCTGGGCAGGGGCCATACCCCATAGGAAAGGGCACGCTCAAGGCCAGGCGAGACAGTTCACATGACCCCAGAAGCACAGGCCATGCCCTGTTGGAGATCCTCCCAGCACCCAGGGCCGCGTGGGTGAGGATTGGGTGTGGGTGTGGGTGATGTCTAGAGAGGGAGAACTGCACCGAGGTTATGAACCAGAGAGCCAGGGATCGAACATCACCCACTGGACACCCACTCACTCTGGCCTTGGACAAGTTACTTAACCACTTGTGCCTCAGTTTCCTCATCTGTAAAACAGGGATTATAATATTACCAACTTCATAAGTAGTGATAAGGATTAAAAGGGCTAACACATGAAAAACAGAATGGCCCTAAACATCAGTGTACGTGTTGCTGTTTAAATGCCCCGAGAGTCATTGTGAAAGCCCTAAGGAGCATCATAACTTCCTTCATATTTTCACAGTATTTCCCCTGCCTCCTGACTAATGCTTGAAATTCCTAGTTCAAGGCTTTATGTTCTACATTGAAGGTCAGCAAGCTTATTCTGTAAAGGGTCAGAGAGTAAATATTGTAGGCTTTGTGGGCCTTACTGCAGGGGTCCTCAAATTTTTTAAACAGGGGGCCAGTTCACTGTCCCTCAGACCGCTGGAGGGCCGTTGGAGAGTGCGGCGCACATTCCACACATGTGCACTGTGGGCCCGGGAGGAGTTGGCTGCTAAGCAGGACAGGCAGCGGCAGCAAAAACACCCGGCGGGCTGGATAAATGTCCTTGGCGGGCCGCATGTGGCCTGTGGGCCGTAGTTTGAGGACCCCTGCTTACTGTCTTTGCTGCAGCTACTCAATTCTCCGGTAGCTAGGAAGCAGCCATATGCAATATGTAAGTGGAAGAGCATTGTCGTGTTCCAATAAAACTTTATTTACAAAAGCAGTGGCCAGACATGGCTTACTGGCTATAGGCTACAGGCCACTGGCACTGGCTACAGGCACAGCTCCTCCCCTGTGGAGAAGTCCTCTTTGTTCTGTCTTCAGTCCGGATGCCCCTCACGTGGGGGTGCCAAACTCCCTCCTTTACTGCTTCCCATTCTCTGACCCCTACCCACTGCTGAACATCTGATAACACATCACAGAAACTGCTAGCAATTTTCTTTCTTCCTCCCTCCCTTCCTTTCTTTCTTTCTTTCTTTCCCTCCCTCCTCCCTTTTTTCCTTTTCTTTCTTGCTTTCTTGCTTTCTTTTCTTTCCTCTCTCTTTCCTTATTTCCTTCTCTTTTTCCTTCTCTCTGTCTCTTTCTTGACAGGGTCTTGTTCTGTCTCTTGGGCTGGAGGGGCATCATCATAGCTCATAGCAACCTCAAACTCTGGGCTTGAGCGATCCTCCTGCTTCAGCCTCCTCAGTAGCTGGGACTACAGGTGTGCCCCACCACACCTACCTAATTTTTCTATTTTTTGTAGAGATGGGGTTGCATAGGCTGGTCTCAAACTCCCAGCCTCAAGTGATCCTCCCTCCTTGGCCTCTCAAGGTGTCAGGCATGAACGACCATGTCTGGCCAATTTTCTCTCACTAGAAGGTCTGTGTTTATTATGGCATGGATTATGGAGGCTTGCATTAGCTGGACAACTTTGGGCTGCAAATAACAGAAACCTCAACCCAAAATGGCTTTAAAAATAAAGGAAATTTATTGGCTCACATGACTGAACCGTTTAGGGATGGGGCTAACTTCAGGTGTGGACTGATACAAGCTCAAACAAAGTGCCAGGGGACCCAACTTCTTTCTGCTGATTTCTCACCTTCCTCAGCATTGGTTTAAATCTCAGAATACTCTCCCTAGTGGTTGCAAAGTAGCTACTTGAGGAACTCTTGAGGCTACATCCTTCCTTATTTCCATATTTCCCCCAAAGAAGGGGTTTTTCTTTCTCAGAAACCCTAGCAAACATTTCCTTGCATCTTATGGGCTTGGGGTTAAGTACTGATTTTAAACCAATCACTGCAGCCAGGGACTGGCTTAAGCCAATCGAGATTCATCCCTGGAACTAGGAGTGGGGCTCATTGAACCTAAACCACATGCCTGAGAACCAGGGAAGGGTTCATTTCCTCAGGAGAAATCAGGGCAGTGTTGGCAAGAGCAGAGGGTGTTGGCAAACAAAGATGTCCACTCTGGGTTGAGCTAAGGGCCCTCGAAGAGCTCTTTCAGTCCTGAGAGTTCACTATTCCCTTGTTTCTTTCCCATCTGGGCAGAGGAGGCTGCTTTTGCATACACTGTCCCTCCATTATCTTCTTGGAGCTAGGGGTCATCTGCCTGGCATCTGCCTGGCAAGCAAGCCATGTGCAAATGGCACCCAGGGTGAATGTGGGCAGCTGTGTTCCTAATGGGCATTTCATGATGGCCAAGTGTGCATCTGAAAGTGAGAGTGTTCAAGTGATCCATGGTAAAAAGGCTTTGAGAGGTTCTGAATAGAGGAAGCAGCCTTGAAAACGGCTGCTCACCTACTGCCCATGGTGAGTGAAAACTGATGCCAGAGAAGTGAGCAGGCAGAGGACTTTTTTCACTGTTTTACTGATACCTTGGCACAGTTTTAATGCTACTTAGGGTGCCCCTGCCCAGAGCCCTCACAGAGCAAATCAGAAGGCAATCAGCAAATTACTGAGCTTGCAGCCTTTTTCAGAGTTCTTGTTAGCAAACGGGTACATTAGTGTCACCACAGGCCACCTTCGCTGAGTGCCAAAAACCCCACAAAACACTGTGCTATTAGGAGGCACAGCTCTGGTTATAATTCATCTTAGAATAGGCAGAAGTTGCTGACCCATCTGTCCTTCCTGTGCAGGTGGGGGAAGGGAGGGGCCCCAGGTGTCCTTTGAAATCCTTAGGGTCCTAGGATTAAGAGTGACTGTAAGATAGGAACACACAAACACAACTCTAGATCATTTGTGGAAACAAAGAGGAAGTGTTAAAGCCTGTGGCCATTTGCTGGCCATCCTCACATTCTTACTTTGCCATTTTGGTTGTCATGCATTTATGTCTAGAAGGTGCTTGGCTGTCTTATATTGCTTAATTGTATCTATTTTAACTTTCCCCAGATTTTCCTTGCAGTCAAAGTTCTTAACATCTAGTCCTTAATCTTTGAGGAGTGTCAAATTGGGTTAGCTCATTTGGTTAGAAGCCAAAATTAGGGCAGTTCCACTCCCACGTACACATACCAAAAAGAGTAGAAAGCAGGGACTCAAACAGATACTTGTGCATCAATGTTCAAAGTAGCATTATTCACAATAGCCAAAAAATGGAAATAACCCAAATGTGCATCAACAGATGAATGAACAGCAGGATGTGGGGGCTTATACCTGTAATCCCAGCAATTTGGGAGGCTGAGACAGGAAGCTTGCTTGAGGGCAGGAGTTTGAGACCAGCCTGAGCAAGAGTGAGACCCTGTCTCTACTAAAAATAGAAAAATTAGCTGTGTGTGGTAGCATATGCCTTGTAGCCCCAGGTACTCAGAAGGCTGAAGCAAGAGGTGGCTTGAGTCCAGGAGTTTGAGGTTACAGTGAGCTAAAATGATGCCACTGCACTCTACCTGGGGTGACAAAGTGAAACTCTGTCCCAAAAGAAATTTTTTTTAGAAAGTCTATGTTCTTTTTCTATTCTTGTATTTGTTGCCATAAAATACACCATGCATTCTTAACTTATCAAAGCTTAATATTAATCAGTACTCTTTGATATTAATCAATGCTGGCTATATCATGTATTTTAATTCCATGTTTATCTATATTTGAAACCCCTCAGGAAATTATTATTATTTGTCTTATATAGTCCATGTTTATTTAGATTTATTCTCATATTTACCATTTGTATGCCCTACATTATTTCTTGAACCTTTGGTGGCAAATTCCCTCATTTTGGTTCGTCTGAAAATGTCTTCTTTTTCCCCTTTCATTTTTGCAGGATATTTTACTGGCTGCAGAAATCTAACTTGGCAGCTATTTTCTTTTAGCACATTGAAAATATCATTCCACTATCTTCTGGTTTCTATCGTTACTGTTGAAAAGTCAGCTGTCAGTCACTTTCTTTGAGGGTAATCTATTTTTTTTCCTCTGGATGCTTTAACATTTTTCCCAAGACTGTACTTTCCGGGGTCATGTCTGTAGTTTGTTACTTACAGAAGTTTCTCTGAGCATGTAGAGCAGCAGAAACCACGAGGAAGAGGCACAGTGTCCTCTCCTGAGTGTGAAGGCAGCTCTTGGTATTGCTTCACTACAACTGTCATTTGTCATTTATAATCATTCTACTCTTCTTTTGGGAGAGTAAGAGGGAGAGAATACAGTCTGAGTGGTTCCTGTTTAAAAAAGAAAATTTTTCCTTATCTTATGTCTATATGATGCAATAGTATATAATGTGTCTAGGCATGAATACCATTTTTAAAAATCTTGTTTGGAATTTATTTGGTTTCTTTATTCTGTGGATTGATATCTTTCATTGATTCCAAAGACTCTTCCACCATGTATCTTTTCAAATATCGCTTTTTCCCTGTTCTCTTTCCTCTTCTGGGACTCTGTTTAAACCTTCCAATTAAATCTATGTTAACCTTTCTCACAGTAGATCTTATGTCACTTGTCCTCTTTTCTGTATTTTCCATCCTTTTGTCTCTCTGTGCCTCATTCTGGACATTGTCTTCTGACTTATCTTCTAGTTCACTTATTCTCTATTAAGCCATGTCGGCTGTTAAATCTGTCCATTGAGTTTTAAATTTTAATTATCATACTTTTTAAGTTCTAGGATTTCTATTTGGTTCTAATCTGCTGTGCTACACTTATAGTTTCCAGTTTCCTGGTGACATTTTCAAGCTTGACTTCTATGGCCTTGAACATAGTAAACATAGTTGTATTAGAGTCATTGTTTGCTCCTCCCATTAACTGGAGTCCCTGTGTTTCCGCTAACTATTGGTTCTGCTCATTGTTACTAATGTTGTTTTGTTCCTCTTGTGTCTGGTTACCTTTGATTTTATGCCGGATATTGTTTCTAAAAAATTATATGTAGAACTAATTTGAGGCCCAGGATAGCATCTTCCTCTAGAGAGGGTTTTCTTTTGCCTCTTCCAGGTGTTCTGGACCTCCTAACACCAAGTTCAAAGGGTGAGATTTTCTAGATCACCCATATGACCAAAATCCAGATGCAGTAAGAGGGTTAGTGTACTTCAGGTTTACTTATACCCTTATCCCCTCAGAGTACCAGCCTAAAGCTTTGGGATAGAATAGTTTATCAGAGTACTTACTCTTGTTGGATTCTAACTTTGTCTCCCATTCCTGTGGGACTGACAAAAGTACATCTTAGCCTCTTATCAAGTATTTCTGGAAAAAGTGATCCCAAGTGCTTTGCTCAACAATATGCATTCCCAGCCTCTCCCAGATCTCATTCAGTAATTGATCCCTATCTTGTTAACTCTTTGATGCTTTAAAAAATGTTTTTGTCATACTTTGTCCAGCTGTTAACTTTCTCTTCTAAATTTCATAAAAAGGATTATTCTAAATTACCTAGTCCACTACTACCAGAAGAGGAAGTGCCAGGTTATGGTAGTAGAGTTCCATATGATGAACCATCCTTGAATTCCTGGAAAAAAATCCCTACATATTCATTATATATTAATTTCAAAATGCTATATTCTATTTACTAATATTGTATTTGTACTTTTTATATTCATATTAATTAGTGAAATCTATATTTATATTTTTAGTGAAGATGTTCATGGGTTTAGAAGTTTTCCTTCTTTTCCTATAGCCTGTAAAAATTTAAACAGCCCTGGTATTGTCTTTTCATCAAAGGTTTTATAGAATTCCCCTGTGAAACCATCTAGTGTAGTGGTTTTAATTGTGTTCATTGGGACCCTTGCTGGGGGCTATGGAGGGAAGAATTGTAATCTAAATGACAGACAGTATTTGATTCACACCAGTGCACACAGCTGTAGCTGGAGCAATTGTGTGGTTAAAAAATAACAACAAAACATGTAGTTACAGTAAATTTTCAATACCATGAAATTATAACGATTAAATTTTTGTTGTTGTTACAAGAGTAAAAAAGCTTTAAAGCCTTTTCTTTTACTCATTTTATGCTCCAGCCTTTTTCAGAGACTAAAATCTGTGCATCGAACCACTTCCCAAACATTTAATCTGCTATCAGAGCTCTAGAAATGAGTCTAAGTTGCTTCAGGCCATAATGATAACCCTCTTTCCCATCCCAAAGCTCATCTGTAAAATTTGACATTTGGTCATCAAAAAGCAATTCCTGTTTCTGAGCTTCTTATCTGTGCTGTTCTCCCCCACAGGGAGAGGGCTGCAGCCCTTTGATTACTCCTGTAAGTGGAGTAAATGTGATTATTAAGCATAAAGATGAAAGCGAGAAGGGGAGGCAGAGCATCAGATTTACACGCAGATTTTGCAAAATCAAAACAAGTAAACAAAGCCCCAAATAACAGCAAAAGCCCCACATTCCTTTAGAACAAAGAGCTGTTTATGAATAGGCTGTTTTCTCATCTCCCCTTCTGGGAAAACTCAGAGAAACCCTGATGTACAACCAAGAAGCCTCAGGTCAAAAGTGACCTTTGCAAGGTGTTCTGGCTTCATAGGGAGCACTGGATGCAGAATATAATTTAGGGCCTCAAAATAATATTTAATAGAAAACTGAGGACATCTGAGTTGGAACTCGACGCCCCCCTCCCCAAACCCTGGGAAAGAAGATGGAAATCAAGATCACTGCCAAGACCAGTGGTTGAATTTCAGAAGGACATTGTCAGTCCGGCCAGCATGCAACCCTCCCATGTGACTGCCGGCTTGATGAAGTTAGCCACTAGCTAGGGGAAGTTAGAAATTCTAGCTGCTCAGATTCATGCCTTCTCCAGATTGTAATCTCCTTGAGGACATGGATTATACTTTTTATCTCTGATTCCCCAGTCCCTGGTGCAAAGGACATGCTCAGTACATGAAAGAAAGAATGAGCTAACTAAAATACCAGCTTACGCGAATGTACCTACTCCCTCAGCGAGTATTTACTGTGTATCTGTGTCAGGCACTGTGCTGGGTGCTGGTGACAGCTGAGAGAAGCGGACCACCCTGGTCCCTGCACTAACAGGGTCTGTGGTCCAATGGCACATGATATGGAAGCGCCAGAGGAGGTCGAAGGTAGGGGACGGTGGATGTGGGCCCAGCCCGTGGTCCGGAGAGGCAGAGCACAGAGGAAGGGGAAGGAGGGCATTCCGAGGCGCCAGTCTGGGGGGAAGCGGCTCAATGGACCCCAGCGCAGGGAGCCGCGATGCTCTCCCAGGGAGTGAAAAGATGAAGAAAACTGGGGCACCCGCCCTGACAGCCGCTGACAGCCGGAGGATGTAATCTGCTTTTCTGCTGTTGCCGGAGTAGGAAAACCAACCTAGACGGAGAGGAAAAGCACAGGGCTCGCGCAGGTGGCGGGGACGCGGTTTCCCAGGGGCGGGAGGCAGGAGCATCCAAATCAGGCGGCGGCGCGCCCCCTGCTGGACCCAAGGCTGTCCTGCACCCAGAGGAGCCCCGGTGAAGCCAGGTGGGGCAGGTGGGAGGAGGGAAGCTCAGACCCAAGGAGAGAAGACCAGCTCGCCCTTGTTCCTCCCAAAGGCAGAAACTAAATCCTCAAGGGGCAAAATCTACCAAGGCTGATCCAGCACCGCACCTCCATCTCCCCAACTTTGCAGGGGAATCAGGAACCGACGGGTGGTAAACAAAACTCCATCAGCAGCGAGGGTCTTGGCTACCCATCTGCTGGCCAGGTCACTTGGAGCCTCAGTTCCTGCACTGGGCACACCCTGAGGAGCAAGTATATAAACTATTATGAACCATCTGTTCCCTTCTTTTCCGCAAACACAAGGACCCAGGGTGTGAATAATAATACAGACAGCATCCCTAGTGAGGTCCCGTCTAGCTCACTGGCATCTCCCTTCATCCCCTCCCCCACTGGCATATAATTTGAAGATTTTCTTAAAAGAAAGACTTGAATGCCCCCAACTAATCTTTTCCAAACAGCGATAATTATAAATTCCAAACAAAAACTTAAGAGGCGTATGTGTGTGTGTGTCTCTCTCTGGCTTTTCATTTCAATAGATCTGCTAATTAAAAGCTATAATTTAACAAATAATGACCTAACCGTCTCACTTTGAAATCAAACAAAAACCTACCACTAAAATGTTGGACTAGATAAAGATAATGAATCCAGGCGCAATTCAGACTCCTGCTGGGCCCAGGCTGGCTCCTTGCCAGCAGCGGGCCTGTGCCTTTGATTAGCAGCAATAGTTTTTCCAGCCATTTGGAGCAAACTCGCTACAGGGAGGATAAGTGAGCAATTTATGAGGCTAAGTGTTTTTTTGGACCCTCTCCCACTGCTGATGGAGCAGGATGGAATATTTATCCCCTCCTTGGCTTCATTCATCGTCACTTGGTCAATTTCATTTTCTCCCGACCCCTCTTTGGCCCCTGGGGGAGAACATTGTTTCTGAAGAAACAAGCAGGAAGGAATTGTGAAAAGGAAAACTAGCAGCGAAACCAGGTGATTCCCGCCGCATCCAGCATCCTAAGTGGTTAATAAAATAATAAACGATGAAAGCAAGATTGCTTCCCACTACCATATCCCCTCCCTTAGCTGAGAACTGGGCATCTGTGCCAGGCTAAAAATAGCCTTGTGTTCTGGAACCTCCTCCGCAGCCCAAGCTCACACCCATCTCCTGCCAGTGCCACCCGGCTGCTCTGCGGGAGTGTTCATTCTCTGTGGCAGGAGAGGCTCAAACACTGGCCCCTTCCCGGAGTCCTGGTGGGAAGGGGAGAGTATTGGGTGCTCTCTGAGAGAGCGTCAGGGAGTGGCAAAGGGCTCCCTGTGGAGCTGAGACAGGAAGAGTGGACACTGGGTGACACCCCAGGAGAGCCCAAAGCTTGGGCACACTGGACTCGCCTCCAGGTTCAGGGAGGAAGGCACTTCTGGATGTGTCCAGGTCACATTCTCACCTCCAGGACCTCAGCCTGGGAGGTTACATCTCCAGGAACTGCTCTTGTTTTGAAATCTTAAATCCCAACGTTCTCCTCTCTTGAGCACAACTCCTGTCCTTTTTTCTCCCCATCCCTGTCATTCTACCAGTTCCTCTTCTTCAGCATCAAATAGAACTCCAGCCTGGTACCAGTTGTCACCATCATCACTCCCACTCCAGCTCTCCACTT
>VBSM01003215.1:35444447-35460122 GCA_008086735.1 Cheirogaleus medius | reverse complement strand
CGGCCTCCCAGAGTGCTAGGATTACAGGCGTGAGCCACCGCGCCCGGCCGAGAGGTAACTTTTAAAGGGCAGGTAACAATAGCAATTATTACCTCACTTTTAGCAGTTTCACGGCTCACAAAAAGCTGTTGCATGCTCAGTCTCTTGGCTCTTCTTAGGAAGTAGGAGATTTCCAACCCCTTCCTTTGCACCAGATGCCTTCCTCACAGGGAGCAGCACCTGCCTCTCTAGCGATGAATGAGACGTAGCAGCAAAAACAAATAGCAATGTTAAAATGCAATGTTTTCAGGGATGTGAAGCAAGGGGCACATTTTACAGCTGTCTAGTTGTACTGTGTATCTGTTTCTTTTTTGATAGAGAACAATTTGGCAAAATCACCATAAACATATTCTAAGGGGGTAATCCAATAAGAAAAGCACATTTGCAAAAATGTGGTCACAGCAGCCCTGTACATCACAGTGAAAGATTTGAAACAACACACATGCCTAATCACAGAGGCATGGCAGAGCAACCTCTGTTATCCTAACAAAATGATCATAAAGGTGAGTCGAAAGAGCAGATCCCAAAACAGTCCACGTCTCCAGTTATCACGCAGACAAGCAAGTAGGTGTGTGAGCAGACCTAGAGAGAACTTGGAGGGATAAACACAGCTTCGTTTTCATCGGCGTCTTCCTAATTGTTGCTAAAAGGTGAAAGCTTTGTCTCCTCAGGGTAACTCCGAAGAGGAGTAGGGGTATGTTTTGAGCAAGGACAGAAAGGATGAAGTAGCCCCAGTGGGTTCTTTTGAAGGGACCCCGCTCGCTGGGTGTGAAATTCTGGGGTACTTGATAACGGGAGCATGATCACATCAAGTTTTCCTTACACTCGCACGTGTGTGTGTGTGTGTATGTGTGTGTGTGTCCACAGATGCCAGGAGGCTGCTGTGGGCCCTGAAGAAAGGTGAGCCAGGCCGGGAAGGCTTCAGCGGGAAGGGAAGGTTGCTGAGTCACAGCTGCCCTGTTGGCCCTGTGGGGTTTCCTGACACCCAATGAGATGCCAAGGGTCCAAAGGGCTGTAGGGCGCAGACATGGGGCAGGGTGGTTATTTCCTCTTTCTCTTGGGTTAGGTTTGAACTTACCTACACTTCTGAGGTTTCTTCCCTGCCCCACCTCACCCCCCAAAAGCCCTCCAGTTTGCAGGGCCACTGTTTACGCCTCGAACCTCTCTCAGTGTCCTTCACATGTAGGGTGCACAGAGGGTTGGGGTGGGCACAGGTGGAATCAGTGTCAGAGTGGACACGCCCTGGGCATTTGGTTGGTGTTTTCTTCTTCCTCTGACCACCCAGCCAGCCTTGCCTGTGAGCCAGGCCCTGGCCTAGGGGCACCTGCCCCTTCTGGGAGCTCGAAGCCCAGTAGGGAAAGGGAAAAGACAGAGGAATGACTTTCTTCAGTCCCCTGCATCCACACCAGAGGGCAGCTAGGCCAGCCAGTGGGGGAACAGAAAAAGGCCGGGCCACTTGTCCAGCTGGGCCAGGACTCCCCACTCAGGACCTGAGACAGGCAGGCCACGTGGACGTGGAGTTGGCCCAGGAGTTCAAATCCCTTCTAAAGGCTGAAGTTGGCCCAGCTGCTGCAGGAAATTGGTCCAGGATTCCCAGGTCTTCATGTTAAGAAAAGTCTGAAACCTCAATTTTTACGTGAAATTAATTTTTTAAAAAATGTGTTGAGTCAACACTGTGCAGACCAAACTCACTTTGATGACTATAGGCCGTGGGCCTTCATGTAAGAACCTAAATGGGACCCTACCCGGGGCAACTGCAGACTAGAGCGGGACTCTGGGCAGCGGGCGCTGGGGCCACACCCGCTGCTGCTTCTGGGTCCAACTTTCTACCCCTGACTCTGGTCATCCTGCTCATCACCACCAAGCCACTAGGTGGCACTGCAGTCCCTGGTATCTTACACTGGCAGAGCAAACCTGGGTCCCCAAGAGCCCCCACCCAAGCCCATCCAGGCAACCTCGCTGCCAGGGACTACTCTGGGGACTTCTTGGCTTTTTTCTCCCTATTTTTATTTAATCAAAAATTTAATAAATAGGAAATGTATTATTTAATAATAAATAAATTCTTTGTGTCTGGTTCCTTTTGTCCTCTAGGCCAGGACTGCCCAATAGAAATCGTGCGAGACATATTTTTAATTTTAAATTTTCTACTAGGCACATTTTAAAAAAGTAAAAAGAAACAGATGAAATTAATTTTAATAGTGCCTTATTGAGCCCAATATATCCAAAATAGTATCATTTCAATATGAATCAATATGAAAAGTTCTTTTTATTTCAATAGATTTAGGGGATACGAGTGTTTTTTGTTACGTGGATGAATTGTATTATGCTGAAGTCAGGGCTTTCAGTGTACCCATCACCAGAATAGTGTACATTGTACCCAATAGGTAGATTTTTATCCTTCATCCGCCTCCCACCCTCCCCCTTCTTAGTTTTCAATGTCCATTACACTGATTTATAACCCCCTTGTTTAGCTCCCACTGGTAGGTGAAACATGTTGAGTTTGTTTTTCCATTCCTGAGATACTTCACTTAAGATAATGGTCTCCAGTTCCATCCAAGTTGCCACAAAAATGGTATATATATATATACCACATTTTCATTATCTACTCATCCACTGATGGGCACTTAGGTTGATTCCTGAAAAGTATTAATGAGATATTTTGCATATTTTTGGACCAAGTCTTCAAAATGTAGTGTGTGTTTTGCACTCACGGTACATCTCAACTTGGACTAGCCACATTTTAAGTGCTCAGTAGTAGCCACATGTGGTTAGAGGCTACCGAATTGGGCTAGGCCACCGTAGACCCTGCAGAGGACCTGAGTCCTCCACCCAAGGGTCAGCTCCCAGGTCCAACTGGATACCCACTTACAGCCTACGGGTATCAGGGACCCAACTTGCCACATTTGGAAGGAGCTTTATTATTATAAAGGCATTAACATATTACTGGCAACTGCTGGGCAGGGGAGCCCAGCACACTGCCCTGGCCCTGCTCCCGGCCTCCCTTAGGACTGAGAGGAGGCGGGAGCACCTTCCCCAAGGTCTATATTTTGTGAATGACAGTGGGTTTCCTTTATTGTGCAAAAATTCTTAATTTAATATAATCAAATATATGAAACCTGAAAATTTGCCCCAAAGCCACAAACAGCTCCTCCAGCTGGTCCTGCATCTGACACTTGTCCACTGTGCTACTTCCTTCCCTGCGGCCAGTCCTCCTCTCTCTGCCGGGTCACTCTCCTTCCACCTGCCGGCCCTGTCTTTGCTGGAAGCAGCGTTTCTGAAGCCAGCCTGATGCATAACCCAAAGCCATGTCTTCCCACTGCTGTGGCCGGTTTTGCTCCTAACTAACCCCGGGACCCAACGAGGGATTGACACCTGATTGGGATATAGTGTGAGATGAGCACCTTTCCATTGCCACACCTCTATTTCTAATCTGCAATATGATATCAACGGATTTGAACTTCACAGCCTCTGAGACCCACGTCACATATGACCCTAAGATTTTCAGCTATTTCATACGGCTCCCTCCAAACCACACATACACACACACACCCCTGGTGGTTTCAGGTCACCTTTGTAAAACACTGCAAGGAGGGACATCAGGGACAAAGAGAGGAAGAGATGCGGAGACTAGAGGAGGAAGCAGCAACAGAAGAACACATAAGACAGAACAAAGACAGAGAACATCCAAGAGGACAAACAGCAGAAGCTGAGGTCCCTCAGAGCCAGCCTCTGCCCGGAGCAGCTGCAGAGCAGGAGGGTCCTTTGACATGGCGGAGAAACGCTGCTGGGCCTGGGACCCCTTTTACCGAGCCAGGCAGAACCCTCCAGGGGCTACGCTGCTGCTCGCATCTCCCCTGCCCCCGGCGCCAGGACCCAGGCTTTGGCCGGATGTCTCTAGGGGTTGAGGGTCAGGGTCTGGGTGGGATGTGGCAGCTGGGCCTGGGGCCCAGAGCTCCCAACAGAGAGGAGGAAGCATGAGCCTGCCATAGCAGAAGAGAGGAGGGCTCAGTCCCGGGCCAGCTGTAGACACACCCCTTTGTGACCCACTTTGTCTTGTTCCTCATCCAGAGCCCCCAGCCCCGAGCAGCAGACCCTGGGGCTGCGACGGAAAGCGGAGGCTGTCCCAGGTCCTGCCGGGCTGGGCTGCGCTGCGTCAGGCCGGGCAGAATGCTGCTGGGTGATTCTCTGGGGAGAGGGGAATTGAAAGGGAAAAGCATCTCCAAGGAGGGCGGAGAGGGAGGGAGGCTGTGTGGTGCGGACACACACACACACACACACACACACACACGCAGCCTCCCTGACTTAGCCTGAGCCTTACTGGGAAGAGGAGCATTCTGCGCTCTGCTCTCTGAGCTTTCTGTTGCTTCCCTGCCCGTCTGAGCTGTCAGCAGCGCCAGCAAAGTTGGCCTCCAACTTGAACGGAGCTGAGGGCTGGCTCCAGCTTCCTGCGAGCTCCCGGGGCAGCAGGCAGGCCCTGGCCTCTGAGCTCACCTGGCCTTGAGAAGCCCACCCGACCCTCCCAGCACCCAGCTGGCCCTGGGTCCCCTGGGTGATGCTTCTGCCCCTCCCTGGGGCTGGGCAATGGTGCGCTGAGGTCCCTCTGGAGCCCCTTGTCCCAGCCTGGAGCTAGAGCGTCGCGAGGCCCCAGCCAACATGGCCAACATCCTGCAGCCTCAGTTTCCTTCAGCGCAGGAGCCGGGCTCCACCTCACCCCTGGACCTGCCTGAGATGGAGAAGCTCCTCACCAAGGTAGAAGACAAGGATGACAAGACCCGGAATCTGTCCAAGTCCCTCTCAGGGGCTCTGGATCTGGAGCAGAATGGCCACAGCGTGCCCTTCAAGGCGATCTCCGAGAAGCACCTGGAGGCCTCACTGCCCCGGTCCCCGTCGCGGGCCAGCTCGAGGCGGGCGTCCTCCATCGCCACCATCTCCTGCACCCAGGACCAGGAAGTCCCCAAAGATTACCTCATCCTTGCCATCGCCTCTTGCTTCTGCCCCATCTGGCCCCTCAACCTCATCCCCCTCATCTTTTCTATCATGGTAAGTGCTGCTGCTTGTTCCAGCGGCTGGGCCCAAAGGTGGGCAGGCCTGTTCCCCGGGCGGGCACCAAACACGCTGCCTGGGGTGTAAAGAAAAGAGAGCTTCATGGTGGGGGCAGGAGAAGGAGCCCCTTCCTTCCTTGCCCTAGGAGAGGGGCCGAGCTTCTCTTTGCTGTCCTCTTTCCCCTCTGCTTCTGGGCATCACAGCTGGCTTTGCACCTATCGCTGCTGGGGACAGGGACTCAGGAGCTGCCTGGAGCTAAATCCTGCAGCACAGACACATAACCAAGTTGGGGCCTTGCTTTTTATGGAGGGGCACACTGCCCTTAAAGGCCTTCTTGAGCAGGGCTCTGTCTCAGTAGAGGTTGTAGCCAGAAGGGGGTCCCAGGGCCCCGTGATCCCAGGAAGGGAGCCAGGCCCTGGGGCCACCTGGGCGTCCTACCAGCCTTTGCCAGCTCTGGTTTCCAAGAGCCAGCAGCGGCTTTGCTGCTGTGCACTGAGGGCTCCAGGGCCCGGCTCCCCCGAGGGGCACACAGGAGGGGAGGGTTTGCGGGCTGCTCTGTAGGACGGGGGGAGTTTGCGCCGGAGCCCTCTGGACCTCGGTGGATGCACTGATTTCGACATCTGACTTCAGGGCAAGGGAGGGCTGGGTCACGAGTGAAAAATTTGAGAGTCACAGGGCACAGCCAGCCTTGCCAGGGAGGGGCATGTGGCCTAGTCTTTGGTAAGGTTTTGAGTGAATTGCCTTATATTGTCCTCAATGTAAGCCATTTGGGGACGATATAAGACATTAGAGCTACTTACAGAGGATCCCACAGAAAATGTTGGTAGGTGTTGGCAAGTGACGGGAGAGAGAGAGAGAGAGAGAGAGAGAGAGAGAGCGAGCAAGCTGGGCATGGCAATAACTTTCAGAATGAGGTTAGGAGCCCAGGCTGGTCAGGGCCAGAGGACGGGGTGGGGTGGCACCGTTTGCTCCCCTCTGGAGTGACTGCTGCTGAGTCATCTGTCACCAAGCCCCCAGGAGCTGTGCTCACTCTGGGCTGTCCTCTGAGAAAGCCCATATTTCTTCAAACACCTCTGTCCACGTCACCAAGGCTCAGGCTCCAGCCAGAGAAGCTTCTCTGCCCTACATCGAATCCAGCGCCACCTTCCAGGACATCAGGGGACACTGGCAGCACTCCTGAGTTTGAGGGACTTGGCATGGGCTCAAGAGCCAGGGCGGGGCACAGCCCAGGACAGGGGCCTTCCACGGAGCTTCCTGTGATGTCTGCTACACTTGGGGACAGCTGGGGGCAGAGCCAGGCCCCTGGGGTGCAGCCAGTGGCTCTGGGCAGGGCCAACCTCTTGGTCCCTCTTGGCCCCAGGAGGGAAGACAGGGCTTGGGGAGGGAGCCACACAAGGGCTCAGGAGAGAACAGTTGCTAGAATCCGTCTCCTGGTGGAGGTGGCAGGGTGCAGGCTGGGTAGGAGCCGCTCTTGTCAAAGGGAGCCCGAGTCCAGGGCTGTGAGACGACAGAGCCCACCGAGCATTTCTATACCCTTTTAAAGTTCTCGAGTCAGGTCTGATGGTCACTGGGCTGGGTGCAGGGAATACGGTGCTAATCAGACACCACTGCCAATTCCCAGGAGTCTCCAGCCCAGTGGGAGAAACTTGTAAACAAATCCTTACAACATATTGTAAGAAGCGCCCATGCCAGACATAACCACAAGGTAATTACGTGGCCTCGGGCACGTCATTCAAATGCCTCTTCTCAGTATTCCCGTCTGCAAAACGGGTATAACCGTTAATACCTACATTAGAAATGAGAGGCCCACAAAGTGCTTAAGTGCACGGTGTGCTGCTATTACATGGTAATAGTAATTTAGTGGCATCTGGGCGGCTCCCTGGTGGGGGATGGGAAGCCATTGTAGGCTTTTAAAAAAATACCTTTATTGAGATATAATTCACATACCATTCAATTCTTCCATCTAAAATGTGCAATTCGGCCAGGCGAGGTGGCTCACGCCTGTAATCCTAGCACTCTGGAAGGCTGAGGTGAGTGGATCGCTCAAGATCAGGAGTTCAAAACCAGCCTGAGCAAGAGTGAGACCCCCCATCTCTACTAAAAAATAGAAAGAAATTAATTGGCCAAATAAAAATATGTATATAAAAAAAATTAGCCAGGCGTGGTGGTGAGCGCCTATAGTCCCAGCTACTCGGGAGGCTGAGGCAGAAGGATCGCTTGAGCCCAGGAGTTTGAGGTTGCTGTGAGTTAGGCTGACGCCACGGCACTCTAGCCCGGGCAACAGAGCCAGACTCTGTCTCGAAAAAAGTAAATAAATAAAGTGTGCAATTCAGTGGGTTTTAGTATATTCACTGACAGATGTGACATTAACCACAATCAATTTTAGAACATTCACTTCCTCTCTGAAAGAAACTCCATACCCTTTAGCTATCACCCTCCACCCCAATCCCCCCAGCCCAAGGCAACCACTAATCTTTCTGTTTCTATAGATTTGTCTATTCTGGACATTTCAAAATGGAGTCCTGTAATGTGCAGCCCTTTGTTACTGGCATCTTAGCACAATGTTGCCAAGCGTCACCCCTGCTGTGGCACGCACAGCACATAAAGAGGGGTTTGGTGCAGGGTGAGAGGAAGGGCTGAGGGATGAGGCTGGCATTTTGGAGAAGGGGCCTTTGCAGGAATGTGTAGGCGACAGGCGAAGAGAGGCCCGGACCAGGGTCATGGCAAGGGGCAGAGGGGGTTCTGGATGACCCCCACTCATTCAGTCGACTCGGATGGCAAGTTGCTTGTTTCGAGGGAAGTGAGTGGTAGAGGATGAATAGGGAATGAATGCATCTCCTTTAAGAACCAGGCGCTGTGCTAGGCATTGGGGAAGGTGGATGGATAATATAAGTGGATGGCCCGTTTGTCGGTGGGGCAGAAGGGTATGAGGGCGTGATGGGGGCAGGGAGGCGGCCAGGGACTCGCTCTAGAAATTTGTTTTATCCTGCTGGCTCCGAAGAGCTGCTGAAGAGCTTTGAGCAGAGGCGTGGCATGGTCAGTGCATATTTTAAAACCAACTCTCAGCTGTGCTGTGGGAAATGGGTTTGAGCAGGAAGACCTGTGGAAGTCTCCTGAGATAGTTCTGGCATGGCTGATGGGGATGTGGACTCGGCACGGGGCCCAGCAGGAGGACCCTGACCGGAGACCTGCAGAGGAGGAGGGAGCAGGGTTTGCTTCTGACCGTGGCTGTCCCACTCAGAAGTACTGGAGCCATGCTATGGAGCTCTGGGGACCTACGACATTTAGGGCATGGGCAGAGGGCCATGGACAGACAAGGGTTTGGAAAGGAGATTCCAGGAGGTGGGAGGCAAACTGGAAAGGAGGGAGACACGCCGGGGAGGAGCGAGTCCGAGGAAGGAGGGAGACAGTCTGATGCCGTGGAGAGGCTTCATGGAGTGTCCACGGGCTCAGCCATTTGTTGGTCCCTGGTGCCCTGGGGATGGAGGAGGCCTGGACACAAGAGAGAGGGGTGACTGATGGGGGAAGCAGAGAAATGGGATCCAGAGCCCAAGAAGGAGAACTCCCCACCTCCCTGGGAGCCCAAAGGCCCAAAGGCCACAAGGGCAGGGCAGACGGAAATACTCAGACAGATGGGAACTGGTTCCTGCTGCATGGCCTCCATGGGGGACATGGGGGCAAGGTCATCTGCTGAGAACTAGGGTCCTGGTAGCAGAGGGCAGGGGAGGTGACCAGGAACAGGCTGATGGCCAACGGCTCTGCCAAGGCTGGAGACCATGGGTCTGGGTTGTTATCAGCGGTGGGATTTTCTCCAGCTATAGGTCCAGGTTCACAGATGTGGGCATCAGGTGGACCCAAGGCCAAGGATGGCAGAGATGCTGTGAGAACAGGCCCAGGTGGCACAGAAGATGCTGGCAAGGGCGGCTGAGATGATGCTTGGAAGGGTCGGGCTGGGAGTGAGGCTGGGACGATGGTAGAGAAGAGGGAGGGGTCATGGGCTGGAGCTCAGAGAAGTCAAAGGCCATGGAGGGTGAGAGAGATGTTGAGGGCTGAGATTTCAGAGAAGGAGCCAGCTGGGGTGACTGATTGCAAGTGGTGGAGTGTAGTTGTGGAAGTGAATTTCTAAAGGGAAATATCAGGAGCCAGGGAGAAGGAAATACAGGGAGACCAGCTTGAGAGATAATATGATTAACTTTCCCCTAGTGCCTGCTAAATGTTAGGCACAGTTCCAAATTCTTTACATATATTATCTCACTTACTCCTGACTGTACCGCTATGAGGGCTCAGTATTATTATTCTCATTTCACAGTTGAGAAAACTGAAGTACAGAGGCATGAAATAACCTGCTAGTTAAGTGGGAAGCCCAGGACTGGGACCCAGGCTGGCTGCCTAGAGCGAGAGTCACACTCCTACCCACGACACTAGACACCCCCACCCTCTCCACCAGGAATCAGGGGATGGCCAGGCAGGGAGCATTACTGGATGTGCCCACAGTTGTCTCACTTGTTCTGGAAGCCAGCCTAGTTCCTAGGACACTCCTGTTTCCCAGGCAGGGAGGAGGTCAGTTATCCATGTAGGGTAGCAACACTCGGTCCCACCCAGTGGCAGCGCAGATGAGAAGGAGGGACAGAGAGTGTGGTGAGAGAGGAAGTCACCTGTGCTGGTGTCTTCAGGTCCTGAGGGTGGACTTCAGAACTCCTCATCGGAAGTCCCCGCATTGGTTACCAAGTTAAGGCTCAAGCCCTTGACTCCAGGGATGGCAGGAGACCCACAGCCTCTTTAGAGCTTGTTACTGTCTGCAGAATGCTCCAACGTGAGCTGGACAGAGTCTGGTTCATTGTCCCCATTTCACAGATGTGGCAACTGAGCCGAGCAGAGCCGTGCCTTGCCCACAGTCCCATAGCTGGTAAGAGGCACATCAGCTGGATGAGGAATCCAGTGTCCTCTTCACAGCCCCACCTGCACCTAGCTGTGGGGACAAGGATGGCGTGTCCGTCCCAGGAAAGCCAAACCTTTCAGGCATTTGCACAGAGGGGGAAGAATTCCACCTTCTTCTCTCTTTCTTTGCCTTCCCTCCCAACTGACCCCAACTGACCCCACTGACCCCATCAGTGGGAGACCCGTGGGGCAGCAGCCTCCCACTGCGGCCTTGATAGGGGCCTGCTGTGACTAAGGCTGGTGGATCATGGGGTCCCACCTAAGGAGCTGTGATCAAAGGTGTCCAGACCCAGCCCTGCTCAGCCTGGAAGCCTCCTGTGAGCCTCCAGGGCTGGCCAGATTTTACTTCCGGGTCAGGCTGAGAAATGGCCGTGTTCCTCCATGCCAGTAAGGTCTGACAGTGAGGGCAGCTGGACCCCCAGCGGCAGGCCTGCAGTCAGCAACAGTGATAGAACAAGCGTCAGACAGACCTGGCTGCGCATCCCAGCTCCGGTCCCTGTGAGCCACGTGACCATGTCCACATCACCCAACCTCCCTCCTCGGCCTCCATTTCCTCATCTGTAAAACAGACACAATAAAACCGTCCACCTCATAGGGCAGTGCGGGGGAGTAAATGAGCTAATATGTATGAAAGAGCCTGGCACATACTAAATGCTTAATAAATGGAAGTGGCTGCTGTTATTTATACTAAATAAACTTTGCAATGTCAGAGGAAAGGGCAAAGCCCCAGTGGACAGGCAATTCTGACCATAACCAATTTGGGGATATTCCAGTCTCACCCCTCATGACACCACCTGGGGGAGGGGACAGCCCCGTCTGTGGCTTTGGTGGAGGCCCCTGAGCAGCCCCTTTTGTGTGGGTTCTTGCTACAACATGTGGGAGCACCACAGAGATCGAGTGGCTTCGGTGTTTTCTTTCTTAGTTACTTTCTGAAACCTAATTATGCAGTTGATGTGCTGTTGGGCAGCACATTTGTCACGCTTCCATCCACTTCCACAGTCATCCTTTCACTCAGCAAGCATGCTGAGCCCCAACCAAGGCTGGCAGTCAGCTGGCACGCAACATATGGCTTCCGATAGCGACAGACTTCTGAATTGGTGGGCAAATCGCTGCTGTCTCAAGCTCCTATGCATGGCCAACCTGTCCCATCCACCATTGCAGTTGCCCTGGCTCCTCCCCCGGGACCTCACCGGCACCTTCCCACTCTGCAGCAACTGAAGGGTTAACCTGCAGTCAGGGCATTCCAGAAACAATGGCACCGGAGTGGCCAGAGGGGTGTGAAGGGAGCACAGGAGGAACATATTGCTTTGCTTTGACCTGCCAGGAGATGTTTGCCTTGGTGGAAGGACTAATGGCCCATCAGCCCTGGCACATCTTATCAACTCTCCTCGGACCTGCTGGGCTTGGCCCAAGCGTCTCGGGTGGAAGAAGCTCTTGCTTCTTGCTTTGAGAAGTTCTGGTGCCACACTTTGCCTAGTTTCAGCCTTTGGCAACTGTCCCCATCACCTTGCCTGCCCCACCCACCTCCCCTGCAACCACTCGCAGACTCTTCCCAATGTCTTTCCTCGCTGATCTATTTACCTGAACTCATTTTCTCCCACTCCACTTCCACAGCTCGTGCAATCACAAGTGATCTATGAATGCACAGCCAGTACAACCACTGCTGCAATTATCATTGTTGTGCCTTTACTTTGAGTCATTTTGTATATGGGAACGTGATGCCATTGAGTGGGGATGGGAGAGCAGCAGGTAATTTACTCATTAAAAAGAGATGAAGGGTCTCCTCCCATCCCTGGGGCCAAGGGCTTGGTTCTTCATTTGGTAACTAATGGGGGGACTTCAGAAATGAATGCCAGCTGGGGGTGAGGCGCTTCTCTACCTTGACAATGGCCTGTGAGACAGGCACCTGGTCCTCATTTTACAGGGGAGGGACCAAGGCTTGCAGAGATCAAGTAGTTTGCCTGAGGCCACCAGCTAACAAGAGGCAAGCCCAGAATTCAGTGCCAGGAGGCACTGAGTGGCTCCTCTATGCTGTTGTCCTAGGACTGTGCCCTCACTTCTCAGTCCTGGTCCTCCAGGCCAAGGAGGCATTGCGGGACATTATCCCTCCACTTTATAGACCAGAAAACTAGGATTTGCAGGAGAGTGGTGAGGTTTATACTGGATAGTGTGTCAAAAGTGCCTGGCACTACAAAGTGATATCATCAGATCAGCCCTGCCCCAATGCATCTCCTTTAGTGGTGTCTCTTGGGCTCAAAGTAATGTGGGTGACTCAGATGCGTGGCTTCATGGCTCTGTGGATAAAGGAGAGGCTGGACGTAGCTTCCCTCTCTCCTCCCCATCCCACCTCTCTCACATCCCCAGCCAGCCTGCAATGCCTCTCTCCATGGTCCTGAAGGCTCAGCTGTTCCTCTGGAAAGTGGGGAGTAGGCCTCCTCCCAAGTCCTGCTCCCTTCCCTCTGCATGTCATGCTTACAGATGAGAAGTCCCTTGGTAATGATTCAAGGTGGCTGTAGAATTTCTAAAGCCCAAAATCCTAGAAATCCTTCAAACCTTTCTGCACAGTGCTCCCTCTTCCTCCTAACTCTGCGGAGTTAATGATGTCCTGAGTTCAGTGACCTGGGTTGGCCGTGCAGGGAGCTGGAGGTGTCATGGGCTAGTGGGTGGGGCTGAGCCCCACTTGCCAGGTGTCTTTCCAGTGGGACCTGTGGCCCGTACTTCTTTCATGAATCTTCTATTAACTTCAAACATTCCACTGGCTAAGTTCTGTGGTTAGAGAACAGACCCTCCTCTTGTTCTTTCTCGCTCACTGTTTATTCTTTTCTTCTTCAAACACTTACTGAGAACCTCCCAGGGCCTGGCCCTAATTAGATGTGAGGGACATCAGGGTGGAGGCTGCATGGTCCCTGCTGTCGAGTAGTTTACGGTCTAGACAAGGAGAGCGACACAGCCACAAGAAACAATGACACAAAGTGGTAAAGGAGAAACAAAGCATTGTGCAAGAGGCTCTGGGAGCCCCAAGGAGGAGCTGATTAATCACCTGTGGGAGGCCGGGCACAGTGGCTCACGCCTGTAATCCTAGCTCTCTGGGAGGCCGAGGCGGGCGGATTGCTCAAGTTCAGGAGTTCGAAACCAGCCTGAGCAAGAGTGAGACCCCGTCTCTACTATAAATAGAAAGCAATTAATTGGCCAACTAAAAAAATATATAGAAAAAATGAGCCGGGCATGGTGGTGCATGCCTGTAGTCCCAGCTACTCAGGAGGCTGAGGCAGGAGGATTGCTCGAGCCCAGGAGTTTGAGGTTGCTGTGAGCTAGGCTGACGCCACGGCACTCACTTTAGCCCGGGCAACAGAGTGAGACTCTGTCTCAAAAAAAAAAAAATCACCTGTGGGAACCCAGGAAGGTTTTACTGGAGGTGGCTCTTGAAGGATGAGGAGGAGCTGTCGAGGTGGTGATATGGCGATGAGGAAAGGCATTCCAGCAGGGAGAACAGTACATGCAAAGGCACCGAGGCATAAAAGTGTATCCCTTTCATGGGGAATCCTGTGACCAGGCTTGGCTTTTTAAAGATCTCACCTTGGCTGTAATACAAGGGCAGTTTGGAGGGGGCAAGGCTGGGACAGAGAGACCAGGAAGGAGGCGGCTGATGAAATTTCCAGAAGGACAAATTGATGAGTGGCCTGGCGAGGCGGGAACAGACATGAAGGACAGACATTAGAGAGGTGAGACGGCCAGGAATTCATACCTAATTATAGTTGAGAGTTGGGGGAGACAGAGAGGCAGTCCAGGAGGGGAGATACCAGGATTCTCTCCTGGAAATGGGAGCTGTAGGGAAGGGCCCTGCAATGCAAGCCAGAGTGAGAAGCTCTGCTCATTGCAGGGGGTAGGGGTGAAAGGTGAGATTGGCACGGAAGCACCGTGCTTTGTGGGGAGGATGGAAACCAAGAGGAGCCTCCCACATCCTCCCATCACAATCAGGCTGGGTGGACAGGAGAGAAGGAAGAAATACAGAGGAAGGAGGAGTGATAGGTTCCTGGACACAGCGTGAACATATCACTACCATCCTAACTGGAATGTTCCTGCAGGTGAAAGGGATGCTCTCAGCAATTTCACCAAGGTTTACTGAGCTGACTTTTCTCCTAGAGCAGATCTTCCTCCTCTGCTGGGGTGGATGCGTTGTGGTTCTTTTTCCTTCTCAGACTCAATGGAGGGAAGGGACTCGCCTGATAACACAAACATTATAACATCGCAATGCTTATAGGCACTTCCTGTTGCCAGGCACCAGGCTAAGCCTCTCTACTTATATCATTTGATCCCCACAACATCCTGGTGACATGGGTATTATTTTTATTCTAATTTTACAGAGGAGGAAATTGAAGCATAGAAAAGGTAAGTCCCTTGTCCAGGGTTGCACAGCTAGTAAATGGTGGCACTGGGACAGGCACCCAGGTGGCCTGGCTGCAGAACCTGTGCTCCTATCCTACCGCCCTGCTGGGAGGCTGGAGACCACACCTGCTCCTGCGTGTGTCCCCTCCATGAGACTTGTGAGTCTCAGCAGGGGCTGTAGCCTGAGCCCCACCTGAAGCCAGACCTACCTTCTCTTTCCTCTAACTGGTTGACATAGGTCCATTGTCACTAAGAACCCTGAGGCCCAGAGGCAAGAACACTTACAACTTTGTGCCCAGACCCACCTACAGACCTGTCAAGGTGTGAGCCCACCTGAACCTGCCTTCATCCAGTCCCCAGGAGTGCTTTCCTGCTCTGTCCACGGGTCCTCCCTGGACTCCAGTCCAGACCTCAGCCTCTCTCTGCTGCCCTGGGACGTCGTGGCTCCAGTCACTCCTCGTCTCATCACTCTCTCCCTCTTTGGTGGGGCTTTTCCTCTCCCATCTTGAAGAAATCCCCGGCTCATCGTGGCCACAGCAGCTACTCTGCCATCACGCTCCCCCCTCCACGGCTAAACTCCTGAGAGCCACTTGCCGTCTAGACTTCCTCATCCCCCACTGCTGTGCATACCCCTCCATTCCGGTGTCTACACCCGCTACTCCTCTGACCCTCTCCTGCCAAGGACATGTACATGCTCGCATCGTCTGATGGTTTAGTTTTAGTCCTTATGTTGCTCCACCTGTGTGCATGACATGGTGCCACCAGCTAACCCCTCCTTGACACTCTCCATCTTGGGCTTCCTGGGTGCCGTCCTCTCCCGCCCTCTCTCCTCCTCCCTCTGTCAGCTCCAGCCACACTGGCCTTCGTCTAGTCCCGCCTGCCTCCTCAGTCAGCAACTGTTTATTGAACCGCTACGTATCAGCCACGCAGGGCCTTTGCCCATGGTATCCCTCTGCCTGGATCACTCTTCTTCCTTTCGAAAAAAGATCTGTCTCATCCTTTCTCATCCTTCACATCTCAACTCAAAACTCTTTCCTCCAAGAAGTCTTCCTGACTCTTCCATTTTATGGATCTCCTAGTTCCACGTGCCTCTCCTCTATCACGCCACCCACAGTTACAATTTCACCTTTGTTTGTGTGATCGCAAACGGGGCTGAGAGCACAGGAACTGGGGCTCTTGCACCCGGGGCCCAGCACAGTGCCTGGTGTGAGCATCTGTGGCGTGAAGTGGTGGTGTGAGGACTAGAAAGAACAGAGATGGCAGCTGGGG
>VBSM01003215.1:35390904-35435138 GCA_008086735.1 Cheirogaleus medius | reverse complement strand
GCTTTGCTGGTACCTTTGTGCTGATTGGAAAATGGGCGCCCCCAGGCAGAGGAGGTATGAAAACTGCCAAAAGTCTCCCCTTCCTGGGGATGTCTGGGTGCCTGGCTGAGTATGCCGAGAGCAGCTGGATTTCGGGGGCCCCAGGCACCACCTGAGCAGGGCACAACCTGTGTGGTCTTCCTGGGCAGGCCTGCCACGGTGCCCTGTTAGTAGCCATCCCTGCAGCTGGTTGTAGAGCTGGTCAGCTGGCAGCTGGGCCTGGCCAGAGCTTCTGCCTCCTGCATTATTGATCTGCCGCCTGGGCCGGGCATGAATAATGCAGCAGGGGAAGGAAGCGCTGAGGTTTGCAAACTAGAGGCACCGGCTCCGCCCGCCTTGCCTCTCAGGCTTTATTCTCTTTGCTTAATGGGCTTTGGAGGAGGAGGCTCTGCTAAAACTCAAGTTTCTCCTCCTCCCACAGGGCAGGCGTGGGAAAGGCCTCACAGGTTTGGAATTTCGAAGACCAGGCCGCACCAGGATCAAGCTGCCCACAGTCCCTGGGCAAGGGTGGCTGTGCTTCTGGTCATCTGAGCCTCCTCTCCTTGTGGGTAAAACGGGAGCGATGCTATCAGGTGAACTGAGTTATGCATGGGAAAAACCTAGCATCGTCCTGACCCGCAGTGTGAGTTCAATAAACATGAGTTGTTATTGTTGATGTCATTTATAGTGACTGATGGCTCCTTCATTGTGCTAAGGGCTTGGGAAGGGGGGATTGCTGGGGAGCTGACGGGCCTGCTTGGGGTGGGGATGCGGTCAGAGCTTCAGGGGAGTGGGTGCGAGCAAGGGTGGCTGATGCCTTGTCTGGGGTGTCTCTGGGTGGGGCAGGGGTGGAGGTGGGACGACATCAAAAGAATTATCCAGAATCCTAGAGTGATTTTCCCTCCCTGATCAAACTCCTCCAAACTATAGTCTCAAGAGCCTGAAAGCTGGGGAACACCAGGACATTGTGGGAGGACAGCAAGAGTGGGGGATCTTGGACTCAGTTCTGTTCAAAAGGGCCATTTAACACATATTTATTAAGGATAATATAGAATGTACGAATCTCAGGGCAAACTCAAGTGTGCAAGAAATGTTAACTTTTTCATAACCAAATTTAATTGCTCTTCTCCCATTCTGCCAAGTGGCAAGAAACTTCAGCTCAGTAAGTTCAGATCCCTTTCCCCCTTCCCTGGGTCATAGCAGGCTAGGGTGTCAAGGACAGAAGTGGCAACAATCTGGTCCTTGCCATTGTCACTGAGATGTTCTCATTCCATCGTCCTTAGACCCTGTGGATGGATGCCGAGTTGACCTTTGGTCCTCCACCTACAGTCCCAGCTCTTGCTCTGCTGCTGCTCTGCACCCTCATATGCTCAGGGATAATTCAGTTGCTTCCTCCTGAATTCATAGGAAATATATTTGGCTGAGCATAACAGAGGTCCTCCAAACACTGGTGTACACAAGACGGGGTTATCTTTTGTCATTAGCAAGAAGTCTACAGGTAGGCAGCCCAGGGAGGTACAATGCCTCCATGATGTCATCATCCATGTCCCAGGTGCCTTCAGTCTTCTTTCTTCACCATCCTGGCCTAGGGCACTTGATCTTATGCATTCTACCTCATGGACACAGGATGGCTGCCACAGCTCCAGCCATTCCAGGTAGCAAGAAGGAAGAAAGAGTGAAGGGCATGAAAGGGTGTGTGAAAGCCAAGTAGTTTACCTTTACAGGGCTTTCCTGGAAGTCCCATCTAGTAAATTCTGCTATACATTCTTTGCCCACAACTGTGTCACATGACCACCTCTAGCTGCAAGGGAGGCTAGGAAATATAGTCTTTGTAACTGGGCACACTGATGCCCCAAGGAAAATCAAAGTTTTACTAGGAAGAGAATGGATACTGGGTAGCAACTAGTGTTTCAACTAGTGTGAAATACCAAGGTATTAGCTAATTCATTTAAGAATAAAGTATCAAGTTCTAGTTTAATCATTGAATGAACAATTGTCGAATGCCTACTATGTCCCAGGCTCTGTACTGTTTTGGGAACTTATAGTCTAGTGTCTAGAGAGAATAAACAAATGAATACATAATTATGAAATACAATAGGTATTAGGAAGTGTCCGTGAAAACATGCGATGGCAGGACCTAATACAGATAACGGAATCAGGGAAGCTGTCCCTGAGGGAATGACATTGCCACCAAGTCCTGAAGTTGTCCAGATGTGGAAGGGGTGAAGGCGTTGAGTCAGAGCCAGCCAGCGGCAGACATGGGTCCGGGGCCAGGCGGGAAGGCGCTGGGCTCTTCATAAAGCAACGTCAGTGCACCGTCTGTGCCTGCTCAGCGATCGATCCCTTATTGTAGGTAGATTAGTTGATTGATTGCGGTTGATTGATTGCTCATTTCCGATGATAAACACCATTTAAAGAAGAAAGCAGGAAAAGTCAGATCATTTGTATCTAAATCGAAAGCAGACATGGTGGCCTCTAATGCAATCCAATCCTGCAAGCGCTCATTGAAAACTCACATGATGGGGTGGGCGTTGAGGGCGGGAGCGGGCGGGAAGTGTAGCTCCAGCATCACAGAGTGCCTGGGGCCTGCAGGGAAGTGTGGGGAGCCAGCTACCTGCTGGACACAGCGTGACCACCCCAACAGGGGACAAAGGGACAGGGTGGCACGCCTCAGCCCTGTGGCTGGGAAAAGGGCTCTGTCACCAAATAGACCGGGAAAACACTGAATTAATCAAGCTAAGTACGGTGGCTTGACTGTAAGACTTCTCAGAGACTTGAATACACTACTGTGCCCCATGTAGCTCCAAGAAAGAGTAGACATGTAGTATCTCCTAAATTTGATAGGCTGCCAAGCCCCTTCTTTGAGGGACATTTTCTTCTAAACCTACTTTAGATTTGCTGACCCAAGCATTTCTCTATTATTAAAAACTCTCTGTAAACATCCCTTTAAAATGGCTATATAATACATATAACCCATAACTTATTTATTTACTCATCTTTTCTCCCATTGCTGGGCATTTGGATGTCTAGTTTTTCTCTCCAATTTTTTTTTTCCTGCCTATAATTTAAAAACAGGGTTTAAGCACTAGGGAGCAAGTTCAGAAGGTTCTTCACTCTCTCCTGAGCCCCGCCTCCTCATGGGTCAGCTGACCAGGTTGCCATGGCAACCACCTGGGTCAGAAAGAGGGAAGATGCTCCTGGGATGAGGCTGGGCAAGGAAGCCCCGTGGCCAGCTGGCTGGGAGCCTGAGGGCGCTGGGACTGAGCAGACCGGACTGTTGCGGGGGGTGGGGGGGTCCCCTGGGAGTGATTGGCAGGAGTCTACACCACTTTTACTTTCTTTATGGCTCCGGAGAGTGCCAGGCTGACAGGGGTCTTGGACAGAAGCCTCCTTCTTCCCGTGAGCATGCCCGTTGGGCAAAGGTCACCCTGGGAAGCTGGGTGGCTGGGGACAGATTTGCCCTCATGCCTCAGTTTCTACCTGTGTCTCCAAAGTTTCTGCACTTGTTTTTTCACTGGATGAAGACATTTTTTTCTGCAAATTTCTCAATTCTGTTTGAATTCTAGGTTCCTCAAGGAATTTGTAACATAGGTCCCCTTTTGCATAGTCAACTGTCAGAGGAAGAAGTTTCTGGGTGAGAGGAGACCCTGGTCTTCTTGGGACACTCCCAGGAATGCAGTGAGCAGGACTGTGGCGCAAGGACCCGTGTCCCAGACAGAGGCCTCTGTCTGATGGTGCAACGCTCAGCTCTCACATGGGCACGTCCAATTCTGTAGAGCAACGCTCCTTCGAAAGAACTTTCCGCGCTGCCCAGCCCATGCGAGATTCGTCGTTTAAACTTATTTAGAACACACACAAACAACCTGAGTTATAGATGCCAAACTGATATCAGTAGTCACCACGGGATGGGGGAGTGGGATGGGGCGGTGATAAAGGCAGCCTTGCAGATTTCATTCCATCATCAGACCCTTACAACAAGCATTTGTATCTGTGTCACTTTATAATTTATAACTTAATTTTGAAAAAAACAAGAATGTATGAGGGAGGAAAAGTGATTCCCTGTCATCCATTAGCCGAAGCGATCAAGGTGAGTATCTGAGCATTTTTCCCCTAGGCTTTCAGAAAGGAATTTGTTTTTGGTAAACAGCAGCAGCTGCTTTATGCCCTGTTTGACAAAAGGGCTCCACGAAGTGCTCTTTGCATGGTACTTGGACTTTGAAGAGCTTCTGAGTAGCAGGCCTCAGTTTCCCCCAAATCTGCCTCTTGCAGGCGTGCCACCCTTCAAGTCAGCCCTTCCCCCACTTGCTAAGCCACGCCGAGGGCCTGCTGCTGCAGCTAGATGTCCATTTAAGGGGCAACGTGGATGCTGGAAAGTCTGTGTAATGGAATTGAACTTGGATCTAAGAATAGGCTGGTGGGATTTGCTTTCACCCCTAAAACCAGACCCCATGGTCCTCTTGCAACTCATCCCTCTGTTGGGGGCTTGGGAAGTCGCAGGGCATGGAGGTCTCAGGGCACAGAGGCCCCAGGCCTGGCTCCCTCCAGCTGGTTGGCCCAAGGAGGCTTTCTAGGGGACACACGGTTCCAGGCAGGGCCGGGCTGCCCTCCCCTGGGAGCCAAGCTTGAAGAACTCGTGTTTTGATCGCGGCCCATGGGAGCTGCTCTTGGGCTGGTTAAACAGGCAGGAGGTAAACACGCACCCGGGCGACTGAGAACAGTGTCTCCCTGAGCAGCAGGTTTAATTATAAGCGCAACATAATGACGACAGGACAGAACGTGGGGGAAAGACCGGGAAAGTCCCTCACCAGCTCATGGCCTCCACCTTTCCTCTGCCTGGCTGTGTACCTTCTCCCTCCTCAGTGACTTTTGCTGGGGTGTGAAGTGGTTTCTCTTCTTTAATTTCTTTTCGGTTACAAAATTAATACAAGCTCATTGTGGGAAACTTAGAAATGCAAAAAGCCTAAAAAAGAAAAGAAAAATTTCCCCAAATTCCATAGTCTAGGCACTCTTTTTCCCATTAAGTGGCCTCATTTTTGTTATAGCACTTGCCACGCTATGAACTCATGTTTTTCATTTATTTGTTTATTTGTTTACTGTCTGTTTCTTCCCTTCCATGATCTTCAGTCCCACGAGAGCAGGGACTTTGTCTGTCTGTACACATGTAATGCTCTGGACCAGGACAGGGCTTGGCACATAGTAGGTGCTTCACTGCCTGTTTGATGAATGAATCAACAGTGTTCATGTTTTCACTCAGTTGTGATCACCCAGTTCTTGCTATTTTGTGCACTGACTCTGTCACCTGAGATGTACTTACGTTCCTCATGCCGGTTGGGGTGTGGTCGAGGGAGGGTGGCTCTGGGCACAGGCCTAGGCCCAGGGAGGACGGGGAAGGCATTGAGAAGGCGAATCCCACAAAGATGATGTTGGAGTCACACATGCACCCAAGGGCACCCTTGAGAGGGGCAGAGGGAGGGGAGGGGAGGGAATGGCGCTCAGGTCAGGTCCCACCATGCCGGGACTATGTCCTCATAACCCTGTGGGCAGTTGGTGCAGAAGTCAGAGAGGTTCATAGAACTTGCTCAAGAACTCACAGCTAGTCGGCAGTGCAGTTAGAATGGGAACTGCATATACAACAATAAAAACTTCATCTTTTAGAAAAACAGCAAATCAGAAATACGGGCTACATTTTAAAATGGCTTTTAATTGAAAAGAAGCTGCAAGGCACATCTTGGGAGGCCTAAATGGCCTTTTCATTTAGATATGGTTCTGTCAAAAGCCTTAGTTTGTGCTGAGAAAATGGATTGCACAAGATTGAATTTAACAGAAAGGGTTGACTGGCTGATTAACTAACTGAGGCAAAGTCTCACAGGAGTTTAAAACCGGGAGACCCTTTGTTCTTGTTCATGTAGGAAGATAAGGACCCTCATGCTGTCAGATTGGCTTGATATAAGGGTCTGCCTTTATCCATCTGAAATGTAAAGCTCTATGTTTGTAAAATGTTTATTTTATTTTAGAGATAGGGTCTTGCTTTTGCTCAGGCTGGTCTCGAACTCCTGAGCTCAAGGAATCCTCCTGCCTCGGCCTCCCAGAGTGCTAGGATTACAGGCGTGAGCCACCAAGACCGGCCTTCTAAAATATATTTTAGATCATTTTGAAAAGAGTGTGGTTCAGATAGGAGATGGTAATAATTCATCAATAATATGTATTCATCGCTTCAAGTTAAACTGTCAATCGTACTTGCTAACTAAAACTAAGTGTCCCACTTCTCTCGGTCTTTGTTCTCCTAAAACTGCAAACATCTCAGAGCAGCTTTTGAGATGATTGTCATCGTCACTGTCAGCTGTCTCCCACTGGCGAGAGTTTATAACAAAGGAGGCTCTGGTAGTTTCCAGTTTACAATCCACAGGGCTCTTCCCCACGCCTCCTCCGATGCTGCCAGTCTTCTTTCTGGTCAGCTACAGCCATCAGCACTTATCCAGCCTTAACTACATCTGCTATGGATTTAACTTTGCAGGCCAAGCCATCATTTTCATGAGAAGCCCCTTGGATTCCCATCTCATCTCTGGATTCCTGCTCGTGTTTCTGGGGCGGCTGCACCCGAAAGTCTCCTTGAGCTCAGCCCTGGCCCCATCGGTGGCAGTGACCGGTCCAGCCACATCAAGGGCAGAGTCCCACCTGTCCAAGGAGCCTCCCTGAGGGACGAGGTCCCAGCAGGCCGTGCTCCCGGGACAGCCTCTCCCTCTGGATGCCTCCCGTGCTCAGAGGCACCTCCCCAGGGCAGAGCACGGGGAAGCCGAGCCGTGAGGCTCATCCTCGGGAGGATACCGGGTCCTGCAGGGAAGGAAAACCACTCCCTTGAGCTTGTCACCTGCTGGAAGGAGGGATTCAGTGATGCAGAAATGAAGAAAACCTGCATCTGGGGACATGCAGGGCATGTGACTGGAGAGCAAACAGACGTCAAAAAGTCACCCCCATTACATGTGGCTAACAGAGGGCAGACAGGCAGAGCACAGATGAATTAAATCCACAGTAAGTAGCATATTTTCATTTTCACCAAAAATTTCACAGAGACTGACATTCAGCTAACATTTATTGAACATCTACTATGTACCACTTACTTTCACAAGCATCTCATTCGGCCCATGACAACCTATTTTAAATAGGGATCAGTCTCCCCATTTTACAGATGAGAACAAAGACTTATAAATGTTGAATTTATTATCCAAGGGCACACAGCTATGACCATGAAGAATAAAAACTGACATATTTGCCTTTACCCTGACAGCAAAGAATCTCCCCAAATCAGTTTTAAGCCCATGGGTTTTTTAAAAAATAAAACTTAATGATTATGGGTACATAATAGTTTGTAAGAAGCCCGTAGTTTTGTTCTATTTCTTTTAAAAATATTTAATTGTGGTGAAATACACATAAAATGTACCACCTTAACCATTTTTTTTTCCACCTTAACCATTTTTAAGTGTACGGTTCAGTAGTGTTAAGCACATTCACAGTGTTGTGCAACCATCACCACTTTCTATCCCAGAACTCTTTTCATCTTGCAAAACTGAAACTCTGTACCCATTAAACAATAACTCCCCATTCTCTCCTCCCCGCAGCCCCTGGCAACCACAACTCTACTTCCTTTCTCTGTGATTTTCACTACTCTGGGACTCTAGGTACCTTATGTAAGGGGACTCATACAGCACCTTTCTTTTGGGGTCTGGTTTCTTCCACTTAGCATTATGTCCTCAAGGTTCATCCATAATATAGCACAGTCAGTATTTCCTTAATTTATAAGGCTGAATAATATTCCATTGTGCATATGTATTACATTTTGTTTATTTGTTCATCTGTTGATGGACACTTGGGTTGCTTCCATCTTTTGGCTATTGTAATGCTGCCATGAACATCAGTGTACAAATATTTCTTCAAGACCCTGCTTTCAATTGTTTTGAGCACATACCCAGGAGTGGAATTGCTGGATCATATAGTAACTCTATTTTTAATTTTTTTGAGGGCCCACCATACTCTTTCCCATAGCTGCTGCACCATTTTACCTTCCAATCAACAGTGCACAAAAGTTCCAATTTCTCCACATCCTCACTGACACTTGTTATTTTGCTTTGTTTTGATTTTTGATAGTAGCCATCCTAACGGGCATGAGGTGTAAGCCCATAGCTTTATGTCCTTTTCATTGTCCTCAATAACAGGGAGGATGGAAAAGGAATGGACATGGGGGCTTGATCAGACAGACATCAGGATCTGCCAGTAAAGGCACTGAAATATTAACAAGGCCTAAATAAATGGAGGGAAATACCATGTACGTAAAAGAAAAGACTCAATATTGTAAAGTTGTTAATTCTTTTCCAATTGATGTGTATATTCAGTGCAATCCCAATCAAAATCCAGCAGGTTTTTCTTGGAAGCTGACAAAGTCATTCTGCAACTTACATAGAAATGCAAAGGACCAAGAATAGCCAAGATAACCTGAGGAAGAAGAACAGACCTGAAGGACCTATATTACCAGATTTCAGGACAAGGAGATTACAGTAATTAAGGTAGAGTGGTATGAAGCATCCAAAAAGACCTATACATATATAATTGCTTGATTCATGACAAAGTTGACACTATAGTGCAATGAGGAAAGGATGACATTTTCAAATGCTGCTGGCTCAACTGCACATCCATATAGACGAATGAATCTTTGTCTCTGCCTCAAGTAATACATCGAAATCAATGGCAGAATATTTATAGTTCTAAATTGAAAAGCAACCCAATACAGTTTCTAGAAGAAAAAATTGGAGAACATCTTCATGGCTTTGGGAGCAGGCAAAGATTTCTTAACAGGACACAAGAACACCAACTTTAAAGGAAAAAAATAAATTGGATTACGTTAAAATTAAGTATTTCTATTCATCAGAACCACCATTAGGAAAGTGAAAAGACAAGCCACAGAATGGGAGGATATGTTTGCAATGTATTTATCCAACAAAGGAAAAATTAATTGGAAAAAAGACAGATAATCCAATTAATAAATATGCAGAAACTTAAATGGGCATTACATTAAAAAGGTATCCTAATCCTAATAGTTAATGAGTATGTAAAAATGCTTGACCTCATTAGTCATCAGGGAAATGCAAATTCATACTGATGACATTAAGTGTTGGTGAGGATATGAAGGAATTGAGATATTCATACATTGCTGATGCGAAGGGAAATTGGTACAATCACTTTGAAAAACTGTTTGACAGTATATGCTAAAATTGAATATATGTATAACTTACAATCCAACCATTGTTCTCTTTGTCATATATAATCAACAGAAAAGTGTAGGTACATGTCCCAAAACTCATGCTCAAGAATGTTTAGAGCAGCACAATTTCTAATAGTTCCAAACTAAAAATACAAGTTACCTGTCTACAACAGAATGACTAAATAGGATGTGGGTATTTGTACAATGTAATACTTTAGGGCAGTGGTTCTCAAACTTTAGTGTTCATCAGAATCACCCAAAGGCTTGTTAAAGTACTGATTGCTGGGTTCCACCTGCAATCACACATGTGGGTTCCACACATAGCTCACATTTCTCCCCCTTAGCTGCCCTTATCAGAGATGCCCTTATCTGATCACCTCTCTTCCTCCACATCAGCAAGAGAGGGGACAAAAGAGACAAGAGAGACCTGGCTAGAACAAACACAAAAATCTCTATGTCCAGTGAGCCCTGCATCCCTGACTTTGTTGATATAAGCATTGCCTCGTATAACTGTGACAACATAATTAGAGCATAATTATGGTAACCGTCTTTATCACTTATAGAGAAGGAGTTGACCGTTGTTAGCAAGGTCAATTGCAAAGTCACGCTGCTAGGCAAAAGTAGAGATGAGATTCACACCCACACCTCTGAGTCTGGGTCTGATGCTCCCTCCATGCTGGCTGCCTCCCCACAATGTCAGGCACACTTGTCCCTCTTCTCTATGTTTCCAGGTGCTATCAAGTTCCCAGTCCAAGGCAAACCCCCCTTTCTCCAGGAAGCAAATGCTGCCACCCAAAGTGAGATTTTTTTGCCTGATGTGAATACAGTATTGTGTAGCTACATAATGTGCTCCTGGACGTTAAAAGCTCAGCCCTGAAAAGGGCTCCTTTAGGCAGCGTGTGCTGTTTCCGTGGCTAATTGGCTGTCTGGGGAAGGTGGATGCAGCAGCAGCAGCAGCAGCAGCAGCAGCGAAATGCTGATCTTTCAGCCTAATCACCTGGAGACAGCCAGGATGCTCTGCTCCTCCGTGCATCAGCATTTCTGAAACAGCTGCAGAACTGGGTGGGGAAGTGGGGACTCTGAGAGCAGCCTGTAGCATAGAGATATTCAGCACCAAGGCCAGCGACCCAAGCCCCCAGTGGAGGCCAAGAAACCATAAAGCAGAGGTCTTCAACCCTGGATGCAGGTTGGAATCACCTAGAGAGCTTAAAAAAAAAAAAAAAATTCCAATGTCTGAGCTCCACCCTAGTCTAATTGGATCAGAACCTCTGGGAATAGATTCTGGCATTGTTGTTTTTTCTGAAATCCCACGTCTGCAGGCGAAGCTAATATGCAACAAGGGTTGTGAGCTACTGCAGTAATGAATCAACAAACAGGAAGTGGAGTGTTCCAGAGAATAGGTGGCACTGGGGGACCATGAGATTTTGAGTTTAAAAGGATTCTTGCAAGGGAGGTCATTTAGTTCTGTCCCCTCTGCCCTGCTTCCATGAAAACTATTCCTGGCCCACTCTAAATGGGTGAGTGCTACTTTCTCCACTCTTTGGTCAGCCTCTTTGGCCTTCCTTCTTTTTATAGTCACAAGTTCAAAAAATAGCCTAGACATTCCTCTTGACAAATTGGAGAGCTCAACTGGGTCCAGTTCATAAAACAAACACACACACACACCCAGAAAGAAACCATGAGGCTGCAAACATAACAGTGGTTTGGGAGTTGGCAGAATGTATCCTGCTTTCAAGATTTTTAAAAAGAAAAGTCAAGCGTTGCTTGGTTATTTATGAGATAAAAATTGGAAACTCTTTGTAGTTAAAAAAATAGGGTTATATTTGAACAACTAATTAATCAAGGGGTTGGGCATCTGCATAACGAGATTCAATGTAGCCATTGCAAAGCATGCTGCATATGAAAATTTAATGACACAAGAAGCTGTACATGCTGCATTACATGAAAAAATCTGGTCACAAGACATTATGTATCATATGATCCACTTTTGTTAAAAAAAATACATGTAAATGTTTAGACATTTAAAACTGAAAATATGCAAAGTATTAACAGCCATTATCACAGAATGTTGGGGAAATAGAGAATTTTTATTTTCCTTATACTTTTCTATCTGATCTGTATTTTCTACAATAAATGCACATTGCTTTTTGTCAAGAAAAAAACGTAATAAAAATATCTTAGGTGCTGAGCCAATGAATTGATCCATAAAAACTTGCCATTTTCAAAAGAGGATTGCAGAGGGGTTTTAAGTTGAAATAAAATTTCATGTCATAATGAAAGACATTCAAATAATGACAACCATATAGATCTTTCCCTGTAATAAAGAACTTCTTTAAGTCCAATGTCCATATTTCCTTGGAGTTAAATATTAATCTGATAGAACTCAGCCTAGGAGATGAATTTTAGTTTATGTGAAATTTTTATGAATTAATGGGTTGGATCAAACAGCAGGACCAGAATAGAGTCACAAAGAGGTTTTGGAAGATAAAGCACTGCTTATGAATTCTCCATTGCTTCCTTAAAAGGACATGGACTTGGACGAGGCACTTACCTACCCGGGGTCTGCAAAACAGCACCCACACCGTGTCTCAGGAGGGAAGCAGTGCCGGAAGCAGAACGCAGGGTAATGAGTGAGACCCTTTATCAGAAACAAGCTGTGAGAGCCACGCTTGGGTTCCCTTTGCATAGGTCACCTTCAGCAGGGAAGAAGCAGGAAATTAAAAATCTGGAACCATAGTCACTTAAATATAAATACCATGTCCTGCTTGCTGGGGTCTCGGAGGACCCACGTCCCAGACATCATCATTGCCAACTGTGCCCGGCCATAAATGATTGAGTATGATACGATGTACAACACTCACGGTTCCATTAATGCTTCAGTGCTCCCATTTCCTACCAGTGTGGAGTTTCTGAAGTGCTCTTGGCTATGTAGAACAGTCTCCATCCATCCATTAAGAAACATGCTTTCAATATTGATGTTTTCAAAGCAGCCTATCTCTCTTGTTAAAAATATCATTTAAATGATTAAAAAAGGCAGTCTACGAAGAGTGAAAAATTAAGAGTCCTCCTCACCTACGACCTTCCCTCTGCTCATTCTTTTCCCCAGGCAACAGCTCAGACCATTTTCTTGAACATCTTTCCCAATATTCTATACATAAAACAAGCAACCTATAAAAAGTGGGCAAAATATTTGAAGAGACATTTCACCAAAAAAGATACATAATGACAAACACATAAAAGATGTTCAACATCATCAGTCATTTAAAAAATTATTTATTTATTTATTCATTTATTTTAGAGACAGGGTATAGCTCTGTCACCCTGGCTGCAGTGCAGTGGTGCAAACTTAGCTTGCCACAACCTCAAATTCCTGGGCTCAAGTCATCGTCCTGCCTCAGCCTCCCAAATAGCTGGGACTGTAGTTGTGCACCACTACACCCAGATAATTTTTTTATATTTTGTAGAGAAGGGGCCTCGATATGTTGCCCAGGCTGGTCTCGAACTGCTGGCCTCAAGCAATCCTCCCACCTTGGCCTCCCAAAGCGAACATCATTAGTCATTAGGGAAATGCAAATGAAAACCACCATGAGATGTGACTACACATCTAACAGAACGATTAAAACTTTAAAAACTTATACCAAATGTTGGTGAGGATGTGGATGAATTGGAACTCTCTTACGTTCTACCGTAAAATGGTACACTTTGGAAAATAGCTTGGCAGTTTCTTGAAAAGTTAAACACATACTTGCTAAATGATCCAGTCATACTACTTGCAGGTACCTGTCAAAGAGAAAAGGAAATGCATGCCCACAGGCAGACATGTATCTGAATGTTCATAGCAGCTTTATTTGTGCTAATCCTATGCTGGAAACAACACAGGACTCCAACAACAGATAAGCAGATGAGCAACCTGGGGTACGTTCATGCAACGTTACACTACTCGGCAATAAAAAAGAATGGACTACTGGTTCTCGCTACAACATGGGCGAATCTCAAAATGGTTATGCTGAGTGAAAGAACCCAGATCCCCCTGCAGAAGAGTGCATATTGTATGAGTCCACTTACATAAAATTCTAGAAAATGCAAACTAATCTACAGTGACAGCAGAGCAGTGGTTGCTTGAGAGATGAGGGGGTGCCAAGGGGCTGAAAGGATTTCAAAGGGGCAAAGGAAACTGGGGGTGGTGGACATATTCACTATTTTGATTATGATGATGGTTTCATGGGTGAATCAAAACTTATTAAACTGTTCACTTAAAATGTATGGAGTTTATTGCACGTCAATTATACCTCGATAAAGCTGTTTTATGAAAAGCACATGTGTGTGACACACATATGTCATTTTCCCCACCTAACAACATATTTTGGGGATCATTCCATATCAGCTGAATATTATTCCAAGATATAGACTTAACCTAATTTATTTAGCCATCCTCCTACTGATGAACATTGAGTTTAGCTTTCTGTCTTTCTTTCTTTTTTAGAGATGGGGTCTCACTATGTTGCTCAGGCTGGTGTCCAACTCCTGGGCTCAAGTGATCTTCCTGCCTCGGCCTCCCAGTGTGCTGAGATTGCAGGTGTGGGCCACCGCGCCCGGCCTCATTTGTAGTCTGTTCTTCTACAATCAATGCCGATATGAATATGCTCACAGATACGTCTTTTTATATCCACAAGACAAATTCTCAGAAGTGGAATTGCTTGGTCAAAGTTATGTTCATTTATGATTTTGACGGAGACTATGGCCTGCTCTGAACTGGAAGGCGCAGTCCGCTCACGGACTGAGGGGCTGCCAGGCAGCCATGTGCACTCCACAAAAGGGGATTTCATTGGTGATCACCTTCCTATGAACTGACAGTGCAGACCTGGTACATAGTCACTTTTTGTTTCCAGAGTTTTCTTTGCCAATAAGATTGTCTTGACATAGCTGTGGAAAATCAGGGCACCACGGTGCCTACTTACCTAACTGATCACAAGGAAAGCAAATTGAAGGGCTGGGCTGCAGCTCATGGGCGAGGCAGTAGCTCATGAAGAGACAAGGACACCTGGTGACATTCATTTCCAGGCCTAACAGCCACCGCACTTTAGTACAGGGCAACTGGACCCTTCCGTTTCTGTTTCTCTTTCTCAAATTTACTGCACACCCACTCTGTTTACTGTGCCGGGGAATACCAAGATGAATGAAGACAGTCCCTGCCCTCGAGGCGCTCACAGTCCCTGTGGAGGAGACAGAGAAGCACCCGGTGACTGTAACAGGACGTGGCTGAGTGCTAAGGGAGGGGTTGAGGCAGCACAAGGAGAGGAGGCGCAGAGGAAGGGCAGGCCAGGGGTCCTTCCCAGAGGAAGAGCCATCTAGGTAGCGTGTAGACTATTTGTGTCCCCCCAAATTCATGTTGAAATCCTAACCTCCGACGTGATGGTATTAGGAGGTGGGGGCGGTGAGAGGTAGTTAGGTCAGGTGGGTGGAGGCTTCATGAATGGGCTTGTTGCTTTTGTTAGAAGAGACATGAAGCTTGCTCTCTGTTTCTGCCAGGCGAAGATGCAATGGCCATCTGCCAACCAGGACCTCTGCAGACTGGATCTGCTGACACCTTCATCTTGGACTGCTCAGCTGCCTGAATTGTGAGAAATAAATATGTTTGTTGTTTAAGCCACTCAGCCTGTAGTAATTTGTTGTAGTAGCCTGAACTAGGCTACTACAGGCAGGTTTTGGTTTTTGGGTGTTTTGTTTTGCTTTGTTTTTGAGACAGAGTCTTGTTCTGTTGCCTGGGCTAGAGTGCAGAGGTGTCATCGTAGCTCACTGCAGCCACAAACTCCTGGGCTCAAGCGATCCTCCTGCCTCAGTCTCCCAAGTAGCTGGGACTACAGGCATGTGCACCACCACGCCCAGCTAATTTTTCTATTTTTTGTAGAGACAGGGTCTAACTCTTGCTCAGACTGGTCTCAAACTCCTGATCTCAAGCGATCCTCCCACCTCGGCCTCCCAGAGTGCTAGGATTACAGGCGTGAGCCATTGCGCCCGGCCCTTTTTTTTCTTTTTAAAGTGTACGCTTCAGTGGCATTGAGTATACAATGTGTGCAACCACCACCTCTATGTGGTTCCAAAACATTTCATCACCCCAAAAGAAAACCCCGTATGCATTAAACAGTTACTCCCCATAGGTAGGGTTTTAAAACAAGGAGGAAGTGCTTCGCAGGCAGGCTTGCAAAGAAGGCCCTTCCAGAGAGAGGAAGTTTACAAACGCCTTGGACAGCACGTCACCTGGGGTGGTGTGGATGCGCATGTGCTGGGGGTGAAGAAATGAGGGGAGGAGGAGGAAGGAGAGCCGGTGCAGGGCGGTGGAGCCCACACATGCCAGCTTTGTCCCGTGGGCAGCACCAGCCAGTCAAGCTCAGTAAGGAGGAAGCAGTGGGGCTGGGACCCACCTGAGTAATCTCTAGCTCGGCCCTTCTGACATTTCGGGTGGGAAAATCCTTTGCTGTGGGGCCGTCCTGTGCACTGTAGGATACTTAGCAGCATCTCTGGCCTCTGCCCATTAAACATCAGACGCATCCACTCCGCCCCACACCAGTTTTGCCAACCAAAGATGTCTCCTGTTGCCTCCAAACATCCCCCTGGGGGGGTTCCCCCAGCTCAGACCACTGGCAGGACCCTGGCCCAGGACTCTGAGGTTCTGAGGAGGAGGCTAAAATCCCAGGACGCTGTGGCAGGCAGCCTCCGAGCTCTGTGGAGATGAGACAACAGGATGGCTTTGGGTCCTAAGCTTATGAACACAAGCAAACTGGTGTTAAAACTTGGTGACACGTGCTTGCCTTCCTTCCTCCATGCATTCAACATCCACCTAAAACCTACTGTGTACCAGGTACTGAGGATACCCGCACTGGGCTGAGTTCTGAGGGAGTTAACACCTCATTATTTTACTGTCCCGTCCCACAAAGGAGATGACGACCTTCTGCTTCGAAGGGAGTAGCGGCTCCTCCTGGGAGCTGTAGGAGAGCTCCCTGGGAGACTGGGGGGGAGGGGAAGAGGGGCCCCTGGTGCCAGCTTATGCCCTGCTCCCTCACAGCGCAGTCCCTCGGGGGAATGGCTGCGGGATGGGGTTGCCCAAGGGTGGCACAGAGGCAGAGGAACTGGTGGCTTCGAGGGACTACGTGGCCCAGATAGTGACCACCTCAGTGGAGTCTAGTGTGGATTTGAGTGTTTGCCTCAAATGTTCTGGAATGTGAAAGACTCTCTCTCGGGAGCTTTGCACAAGAGGCAAAGGACAGATTCCAGTATGACCAAGACTGGTTTTATTTTGGTAGCCCAATAGGATAGGGGCCCTGAGACAGGACTGGCTGAATTTAGAAGAGTTACGTGACACTTTCTGCATAAAGTTCATACACATGATTTGAAGCTGAACAGAACGCTGCCCCAGCTCTCCAGGGACTTGCAGTCTGATGGAAAACTTCCCCTGTCCAACATAATTTCTTGAGAACATTCTGAAGAATTTAGATTGCTTCTTGGCCTTTTGGCTAAGCTTGAGTATAGTATCTGAGGAATTCTGTACCATTGTGATCCTTTATTTGATTTGATCACTGTAACTTCATAAAGCAGCATTTGGTGGATAAGGAAACAACTCAGAGTGGCCTAGTGACTTGCTCATGGCCTAAAAGCATCAGATGCAGCCGGAATATAGGACTTCTGACTCTAAGCCTTGTTATTCCTACCGCACCAGGTAGCCCTGCTTATAGTTCATGAGGGATGAGGACACTTTGGTTAGGCAAAGGGAGCTGACTGCCGTCCTACGAGGAGGACGCTGTGATTTGGAGCAAAGTACTTACTTCATCTCTTGGGCTTGAAATTTCCTTAGCTATAAAAGGAACACGACCTCAGTGAGTGAACAGGGTTTTATTTGTGCGTGTGTGCTGGAGGTATGTAGTAAGCAGAGTGCTGGGCATACATCTCGTGGGTTAACTCACTACAACACATCACCACGGACATCAGAGGATGTTCCCGAAGTGATGACAGGTTGCAAGCTGTTTAGGAAGATAAACAAGGCAGCTCTGTGCAGGGTGGGTCAACAGGGACTAGACAGAAGGCGGGCACAAGCGCGGAGGTGGCTGCTACACGGGTCATGAACCACCAGCCACAGCTTGTAGGACATGCAATGTGGGACGGGAAGGGAAATACAGAGGACTGAGGGCCTACTCTAGAGAGAGGCACTCAAATGCCATATTCATTTAGTAATAACTTGTCACTTTTGGGGAGATGATTGGGTTTAAGCCAAACCTTTTTGGCAATGAGTTACAATTAGCTACCGACCGTATGTGCCTGCTGCCCCCCGAACTGTAAGCAATTTCAGTAAAAGACTAGAAGTTCGAAAATATCTACAAGAAATATACTAGGTAAGAGAAAATGGCTGCTTCTGAAAAGGTTTCTCTCTCAAAAAAGGAAACTGAATACCCATCAGGATAACAGGTTGAAGAACAATTTTAGGAGGTTGAGAAGAGCACACCAAATGATCTCTGGTATTCCTCTAAGCAGAAAATTACAGACTTTCCAGCACCCAATTGTTTTAGCTTTTAAGTGTCTTCAGACAGTTAATAATAAAAAAGAGCTTTGCAAGCTTAGCAGCTCTGCCGAGGTGGGAAATCTTAGCCAAGCTGAGCGGAAATCATCAGGCTAAAGTGCATTATTTTCTGTTCCAACACAGCCATGCAAATCTCGGTCTTCAGAAGGAGGAAGATGCTTGTTTTTCTGATGGCTTTTGCTTTAGAGAAATAGGAGACAATGTCCTGGAAGCAAACATCTTCAGTGAGATTCTCCAGCCACCCGTTTGTTTATTTCTAGGCATGTCTGTTACCAGAGGATGGTGTGTCTGGGCAGAGCCTCAGTTCCTTTGCAGTGAAAGGGCAGATCAAACAGGAGGGGCAGCTGTCAAAGCCATTCCACTTGGAAAGGACAGGCACCGGTGCCTTAGTTAGGAAGGCACTAACTGAGGATCTGTGGTGAGGTGCTTTGTCAGGCTTGGCCTTGGCACTCTCTAGGAAGAACTCTGAAGTTCTAAACCAGAGGGTGTGAAGACTGGGGTTTTGGTCCAAATTAAAGCCACTTAACATTTTCTACAACTTTAATGCATTAGTTCATTAGTCCTCAGAAAGGAATAGAACTTACAAACTGGAGTTCCCTTTATTAAGCACTTGGCTAAAGGCCGGGCGCCGTGGCTCACACCTGTAATCCTAGCACTCTGGAAGGCCATGGCGGGTGGATCGCTAGAGGTCAGGAGTTCGAGACCAGCCTGAGCAAGAGTGAGACCCCCATCTCTACTAAAAATAGAAAGAAATTATTTGGACAACTAAATATACATAGAAAAAATTAGCCGGGCATGGTGGTGCATGCCTGTAGTCCCAGCTACTTGGGAGGCTGAGGCAGAAGGATCGCTTGAGTCCAGGAGTTTGAGGTTGCTGTGAGCGAGGCTGACGCCACGGCACTCTAGCCCGGGCAACACAGTGAGACTCTGTCTCAAAATAAATAAATAAATAAATTAAAAAAAAATATATATATATATATATATATTTTGTGGAACTAGCACAATATCTGGCATCAAAGAGCCCTCAGGATTCAAGTGCTTACTTTACCATTCACCGTATAATTTTAAGCAAGTTTCTTAATCCCTCTGGTCTTATTTCCTTATTTGTGAAATGGGAGGGCTACCTCACTTAGTGGTGTTGTGTTTTATGTATGTCCATTTGGGTATGTGTACACATACATGGCTGGGCACATGGCAGGTAGCCAGAAAAAGGTCAGGATCCTCAAGGAAGAGGTGGCACCTTAGAAGCCATGTTGGTGGCAGGGACGGAAAAGCTGGGGTGCTGAGAAAGTGTGACCAGCATGGTTAGATAAAAAGGACAAAGAGGGAGCGACTGCTCCTGGGCACAGGGTTTCTTTTTGGGTGATGAAAATGTTCTTAAGTTAGACAGTACTAAAACCCATACTTCAAAAGGGTGAATTTTATGGTACTTGATTTATATTTCAACTACACTGTTATTTTTGAAAAGGATGCAGAAAATATGAATAAGAATACCTGAGAGGTAATGGGAAATGAGGTATTTCCATTCTCTGGTGGGGTGGAGAATCAAGTTCTGATTTACAGGATAAAAAGTAGGCAGGATGACAATCTATTTTTCTGGCTAAATTCTACAATTTTAGATTCCTATCATACCTCCTGAAGTTTCACATTGGTAAGAGAGTCTCCTTCAATTCTTGGGCGAAAATATTAGTGGATTGTTCACAAGACATTTTTTGAAATACATGTGACAGCTTTTCTGCACCTGTATTGTTTCATCCTAGGTTTTAGGACATCATGAAAAATACTTGCCAACACCAAAGATTCCATAAGCACTAGTCCCAAACTACCCTGGTGGTTACTGTTTCAATACAAACCATAGGCACAAACATTTATATTTCTAATTTATTATTAAATTACATAACAAAGCTTCTTCTATACAGTCAGAAAATGCACATTTAGATGAGAACAAAAATTAAGTACAAATACAACAAAATTGGTTCCAAGAAGCGATTTTAAAAGCAAAAAATTAGAAAGTGCATTTGGAAAAGAATCATTTTTTAAAAATCTGTATTGGCATTTTTTATGAGGAAACATCTTCCATCATAATAAAGTGTGACTAAAATTGATTTCCCTTCCTCTGTAAGAGCCAACAGGGCAGGAATGGATACAAATACTTTGATACTAAAGTGAGATCTTAGGTACAGAGAAAATGAGAAAGACCCTTCAAGACCATGGCTCAGCTTTGTTTCAGCTTCTTATCCAATAAACATCCTTAAAATTCACTTGTTCCTCTCTCATTTTCTTTTTGCCTATAAAACTTAAGGGTATGCAGGTTTATAAAGGAATAAACAAGATTAGTTTATTCAGACCATGGTGAAAAGTTCTGCATTTTTTTGGAGACTAGGCTAAACAACCCCTAACCTAAAAGGAGAATGGAACACAATCATTGTAATTTTCTGAGTAGAATCCATTTGTTCTTTAGTTATATTTGCCAGAAAATTCAGTGTAACACTTGACATGGTCATTTATTCCCAACAGCTTAATATTGCAAGTTAGAAAATTCAGTCAACCAATTTCCAAAAATCCTATCTCACTAATGATTAAACACGAGGTATTAAAAACCAAAAGGCTTGTCCAGTTCCTTAAAGTCATTTTCATCAGTTTGAGATCATTAACATTCAAACAGAAAATTAATGGTGGGAATGCAACTCCAAGGTGCCTCAATTCCAACAGAGGCCAAGAGCCACTGCATCAAGAGGCTCAATAAGTATTTTTCTCCTCAGATGTATTCACAACTAGGATGAAAGAACTAAAGTAAAAATTATTTGGCTCCAGGTATAAATAAAGCCCCCATGATGTCTTCTCTCATTATCTGTCTCCATTCTTAGGCGTTTACTCCCATGCCCAGTCTGAGTACCAGGGAGCATGGAAAAAGGCAGAGGAATAGTGGAGAAGGAAAGCCCCTTTCTAACACAAGAAAAGTAAAAGTGAGCAATGCAGGTTACAGAGAGTCCTTCGGCATCATCAATAATAATGAAAATAATGTAGAGATTGCCAGGGTGGATATACTAAAGCACCTGGACATGTGAGCTCGAACTCGAATAATAGATTTGTTAAATATTTTTACTAAAGTCATCAATACACATTAAAACAAAATCTCAGAAATATACCTTTTGGAATTTTCTGCCCTTTTTGTTGCCATAGTTTTTCACATTTTTTAGTGGAGTTTTGAGCAGTTACTCAAAAGATCCAAAAAGGAAAGATTCATTACTTAAGACAATGGCTGAGGGAGCAAAACTTCCCCTAAGAGGCAACATTTATTTGGAACCAGTAGAAAATTCCTTCTGACTTCCCGGCTCTGGCGGGAACAAGTAACTTAAGTGTTAGCTCCTAAGCCTGGCAACTAGTCTGTAAAGAGGACAGCAAAAAAGGGAGAAAACCAAGATGGCTAAACAAAAAGGTAAATGGCATGAAACTGAAAGAGTCCAAATCAGCTATCACAGCATCCAAACTGAGCCCCTTCCTGTAAACAGCACACCTCTACTTCCTTGCTCAAGCTTGCTTTCTGCCAGTGAAGGAACCACAGAGGAAAGGAAGAGCACTGTCCTCACTGGCTCCATTTGGCCCTGGGTCACCTCACTATGGGGTACAGCACTGGGAGGTTAGTCAGACCTCTCTGACACCAACGTCTACACCACGCTTTTTCAACTTCCTCGGAAGAACTGGTTTCTTTATTTTCATAAGGAAAATAACCAACATAATCCTACTCTTCATCTAAGCATAACCCTAATGGAAAGGCTCATCAGCCATCGAAGCGGTCTGCTTACTTAGCTGTGGCAAGCTAGACTAGCTTGTGTCCTAGTTTTATTCTCACACAATTAGTTATAATGAATGCACCAAATAATCAGACCAGTAAAAAAGACTGGTAGAATAATTAAATAAATAACTTTATTTATGATACTTCAGATTTTATAAATGCCAACTATATAGCTTCCAAAGTCCCATAAATTCTAGCCGAGACACAACCACCAATCAAGGCCCTTTGAAAAATCAAAGATAATAAAGTATCAGGGGACAGTTTTGGTCTCCCAACAGAGAATTTAATCAATGAACTTACTTCCCTGATCCTTTAAGGTTCACACTGGGAAAACATAACTTTCTTTTAAGGGCATCCCCAGTCAATGAACTGATCAATCAACCCATACTTAGAAAAATAAACCCCATAGTTAAGAAAAATATATCAAATGCCCTTCATACCTAGAATGTAATGAAACTTTTGACACCAGAATGAAAAACCTCTCAGTCTCTGTACCAGATTGGGTGTTATTCTACCCGTTAACCTGTCTATCAAGTTCACAATTGCATCTGTACACCATGATGTAGTCAAGAACTACACGCTAATATTTTTATTCCTTGTGGCACAGTTTAAAGCCAATACTATAAATATCATAGTAAATTCCAATGGTGAAGAGCAGTCTTCTTTTTCGGTGAGAAGTGTAGATGTTGGAAATCTTCAAACTATGTAGTAGTTCAGTAAGACAAGTAATGAATTTACAGAAACTGAGAAATGGTTAAACTTGAAAAGAATTCTGGTGGGTGGTTTAAAATTTTGTCACTGTTCAGGGATGGTAATAGAAGACAGGTGCAGACAGAGCTAGATTCTGCTACATGTACCTTCAACAGTGAAACCACTCTCTGGATGTTTAGAAAAGCTTAACAGATTTGGAATGAACATATTTTCACAGAACAGAATTCCTGGTACATCATGCAATAGTTCTTAAACTTTTTTATAAGTTACGGAGCACTTACAAATGGAATTATCTGGATAGTGACCCCTGAATACCTTTTTACATCTCGCTTGTTTCAATGAAATCTTTCACTGAAAACTAAGCAGTCCCCTCACTCAGTTACCAGTGTTAATCTTGACATGATGCAGAATAGCTGAGGGCGTTGGCAGACAGTGGCTATTAGTTTCCTTTGTCATGGTAGAACTGAGATTTCATTTTCTTGTAGTAGTGAATATTGATCCAATGGGAGAAATAAACAAAAAAATCAAAACAATGACTGGCTCCTTAAAAAATAGCCTATCATTCTTGATGTTTTTCCAGCAATATAGTTAACCACAATGTGCTCAACAATTAAAAAAAAAAAAAAGACAAACGCTATTTTGCAGTGTTCTCCATTTCAGACAACCTCAAACATGCTGAAGTTGGCCTATCAGCACTCAAAGAATCTATGAAAAACGGAATTTTCCTTGAATACCAAAGGAGTTGAGGACACAAAGTAGAAATCTATAGCACAGGTATCAAGAAAGGACTTGTGATTTCTCATCATGAATGTAAAATAAGAGGACAAGAATTATTTTTGCTCACAACCCAATATGGTGGCTAAAAGAAAAGCAGTCTTTGGATATAGAGAAACCTGGTTTTCGGAAGAGTCCAGCTGTAAGACCTGGCTTGTCATCAGGCTTCCACACTACCACTGAAACACAGAAACTCTGTTTTTGATTGGTTTACTTACCTCCTAGGGAGACAAAAGCAACCAAAACCCCCCTTTTTTTTCTTTTTAAACTAAAATCAGAAAAATGTGTGTTAGAAAAGATAGCACAGGAAAACTGTGGTTTCAGCTCAACCTGACCATGTCACAGAGTCCGTCGCTATCAGTCTTGAATGCATCCTGCTGGTCAGGCTAATTAACAGGACAGTCAACTTCTCCCTCCTACGTTTCCTTATTCCAGATCAGGGCGTGAACGTGGTGGCTGTCAAGAGTCCCCGGAGACGTCCCATCAATGGAAAGCATACAGCAGCAGCAGGATGGTGCAGATGCCAATAACACCGCCAAGGATGAGCGAGTCTCGCCGTTTCCTCAGGTTGATCCTCTGGATCAGGCTGTTCACAGCAGGAAAACGATCTTTGGGAAATCTTCATTAAGGTCATATTTAGAAGAAGCCTCTTTAGTGAAAAGTCACAGGGATCACAAAAATACAGATCAGTGGTGCCCAGAAACAGGGAGTGAGGAGAAGACAGAGAGGGGAAGAAAATGACACTGAGGGACTCTTTAGCAGACGCACGTGCCAAAACTGGGAATGCCTGCTGCTCAAGGTCTCAGTCTTGTGTGTAGTACAAAAATGAGAATGAAAAGAAAAAAAATTAATAGAGAGAAGAGGAGGAGAAAATAATAATGATAGCTCCCACATACAGAGGATTACTGCCAGGCTTCAGGTCAGGATGGGAGCCAGTGTGGTTAGCTTGGTCAGGAACAGAACTCTGCAGGCAGGGCGGCACAGGCACAGCCAGCCACCACCGCCCCCATTCCACTGCCCTCCCTTTCCTTTTTCCTCTCTCTCCTTCTCTCTCTCTCCCCTCCTTCTCTAAGGAGACTGGGAAGTTCTGCCTGAGGGTTTTGAAGAAATACTTGATCCTCTCCCCACAGGGTAATACCTGCTCTACTTCCCAGCCCCTCATTCAGGCAATTGGTGGGAATCAACTCTAGGGTCTGCATAATCAGGCACTAGTAAGTTGTGCAACTTTTAAAATTGACTTTGCAGCAGTAGGCAGGATATAGTAGGAAAGTGGACTCAACTGCTCTAACTGTCCTACTTGGGTACCATAAAAAGGAAAGACAGGACATTTTTGATTTTAGGGGTCATAACTATATTTTATAACAGTCACAACTGTATTTTACTTAGTATTGCAAAATATCTTCATACTCTTGTTTTGTATGCTGCAGACCAAAGCACCTACGCTGTTTTGTATTTCTGGCAATGGTTTCTGACATGCGCATCCTCTTTGTTAATAGAGGTATTAGATCAAGTTCTGGAAAACCAAAGACAAAAAGCACCTGGGACACTAGAGAGCTGGAATAATCTCCACTCCTTGTGAATCCTCATGGCATTTTTCCATAACACAATTACTCTCACCAGGGACTATATTCATTTGTGTATTCTTATATAATCTACATATTATATTAGAACCATGTTGTCTTCTAATCTTGAATTTCTCCCTATGACTAGAATAGAGCTTTACACATTGTTGTTAGTGTGTTTTTTGAATGTTTGAATTAATGAAAAAGAGGACAATTTGCAGAAACAGTTTTAAAAATATAAACTAGAAAGCACGTATTGAAGTAATGGACAAAAACTTTTAAAGTAAAAATCTCATATAGAGAAAATGCTTAATCTTTTCTTGCTTAGTAAATGGATAAACAAATCTACTGAGAATATGTAAATTTTTGGCATAGACTATGGTGGACATATTTTTGTCCAGTTTCCCTTTAGGGAATCACCTTTCTCCTCTTCTGTAAGAATCTAGCTCACTCCACGTAATAGGGTAGGACTGACCTCACCCTCTGCCATCAGGTATACACACAAACTCAGGATTTGCCAATAAGCATATTCCCTCCCCTTAGCCAGTGACTGGGTTAGGAATGGGTAGTGACTCAAGCTGGGGCCACTACAGTCCTCTTTGGGACCCTTGAGACAACTATTAGAAAAGATATCCTTTTTCCATGAGGATTTCTGAGCTGGTGTTTAGCCACGTCTACCACCATAAGGAGAAAGTCTGTCTGGGAATGAGGTGAACACAGAGAAAAGCTGAGAAGAAATGGGAAAGGGAGGGGGAAAAGAGAGAGAAAAGGCAGATTCTTGATGATAAAATCTGAGGCCCTGAATCCAGCCATGGTGTAAGCCAAATTCTATCCCTGGATTTTACAGTTATATTAACAAATTAATTCCTTCCTTTTCTCCCTTAAGTCAGTCTGACTTAGCTTTCTGTTACTACCTCTCTGTGGAGTCCTGGCTAATTCATTCATTTTGTTTGACTTTTTGTGAACACACATTCTTTTGGAGTAATTGTTAAATTCCTGAGTGGCTAATTTGTACCAGGCACTGTGCTGGGTTCTGGGATGCTGCTACGCCTTAAGAGAATGTAGGGGCTAGTATGGGAGAAATAAGTACTCAGCAGGGAAGAGGGCATGAAAAAGAAGGGTGACAAATTCTAACGGATAGTTGAGAAAGGCTTCAGTCAGTATTTTCCACTTCCGTTTCAAGGTTTCAAAGGTTTTGCTAAATATACTCTTTTATATTCACTAAGTAGCCTTTGCTCTTGCTGGTAACCAAGTTCATATTAATAGATTAAGAAAGACAGAATGATTCTGTGGAAAAAGCAATGGGAACTTAAAATTTAAATCTCTAATTTGCTATTGACTAGCTGTGGACTTGGGCCAAGGCACTTCTCTGGGCCAAATTCTTCATCTTTAAAACAATAATAATTTTTACATTCTCTTTTTTTGTGGTAATGAGATAATGTATATAATGTACTCTGTAAACTTTATAGCCCTATATACAATATAAGTAATTTTGGATGTGTGCAGTTTTATACTTAGGGTGACAAGCAAGAATAAAATTCACAATAGACTGGAAAATACCAACAAATGTTGGAATATTCTTTTCCTTAGGCAACTAGACATCAAACTAAAAGTTACCGTAAATCATCCAGGACCACGAGACACTCAACTTTTGAAAATTATAGGGCCTTCCCCCTTTACCTGGAGAAGAAAGTTTTTTCCCTAAAAGGCTTGCCTTCTCAGAGAATAAATAAAATGCTTCAGAATGACAGGCTTATCAATTTCTCTGGTGGGTTTCTTGGAAGTATTAGTAATCCTAATTTAAATTGGGAAAATAAAAAATTAAAAAGTAGAGGCCACAACAAACAAGTAGAGAATTTATCCTAGAATTCAGCCTGTGCCATGAGGAGTCACAATACTTTATCAGCAACTGCAACTCATCCACATACATGGCTGTCTCCTTCCTTCCCCCTTCAAAGCAGCTGCCACTGATTTACTCTCCAAACTGAAAAAATAAAAAGCATGTAATTCGTGATATTTAGGCAAAAACAATGTACACTGTGGAGTTCTAACATGAATTCAAGAACATTTAAAAATGTAAAATAATTCTGTGAATTCACATTTGTAATTTTTTTCTAAATCTACTAGTATTAAACCTCTGATGTGCAATCTTTAAGAAATGGAACTAGGCTGGGCGCGGTGGCTCATGCCTGTAATACTAGCACTCTGGGAGGCCGAGGCGGGAGGATCGCTCAAGGTCAGGAGTTCGAAACCAGACTGAACAAGAGCGAGACTCCGTCTCTACTAAAAAAAATTAGAAAGAAATCAATTGGCCAACTAAAAATATACAGAAAAAATTAGCCGGGCATGGTGGTGCACGCCTGTAGTCCTAGCTACTCGGGAGGCTGAGGCAGAAGGATCGCTTGAGCCCAGGAGTTTGAGGTTGCTGTGAGCTAGGCTGACGCCATGGCACTCTAGCCTGGGCAACAGAGTGAGACTCTGTCTCAAAAATAAAGAAAGAAAGAAAGAAATGGAACTAAACAGCATGAGCTTTCACAAAGTAGGAATACATGGTATATTCATATTATGTAATTACTGATGCACTTTACTCTAGTGATGATGGCAACCCGCCAAAACAAAAAAAGCACACATATACATACTGCTACCCTTCCCAAAACACAGATTTTGAACATTCAAAAAGGATACTGGCCAAAGTATTCATTTTGCTATGAATTGACTTCAACATTCCTCTCTGTGAAGTCATATTTTCTTTTGTTGCCATAGCAATGCTGCAAGGGGGAAAGAGACATGACAATTAAATTGGCATTTAAGATTATCTGCATAGATCCATTCTACCTTTAAAAATGGACAGGAAACTACAATGAGCAACATCATCTTAAAAAGCACTGGGCAGGAAAATAAGAGGAAAAATATCACTTCCCAAGCCACTTTCCCGTTATCCTTTTCCTGAATGGCCCCACTACTATTCTCTGCTGTCTTTTTGAAGAAGGCAGTAAGCTTACTATGTCCTATGTTTTCTTCAAAATAACATGAAATAAGACATTGATAAATCACATATTACAAAAGCTTCTTAAAATGATTTTAGAAGGGACTAGCTACCATAATGAAGTATTCTTAATCAGGAAAAACTGTTGAGAGGGAAGTAGGGAATTACAATAATAAAAATAGAAGTATAAAATATCATAAAATATTCATATACAACCAGCCCTTGATTTATGAAGAGATCATGTCCTCAAAGTCTACTTGAGAACCAACTAGGCAGATTTTGGGACATATGTGCAAAGATTTAAACAAAGGTCACAGATTCATGAAACATGACTGACAGAAGGGAAAAAGTCATTCTTTGTAGAACATAATCTCTTCTATGTGACTACTTTGATGTCTTTGTTTTAAAAAATCTGAGTAAATATCTTTTTGTTATCACTTCCAAGATTATTCATTTTCCATAGTCTTATCTCTCTGGACATTAGAACCCTAGAGGGCAGGGTCAGCATCCACTTTGATATGCAATATACAGAGGAGTGCTTTAGATATTGACATGATAAAAAGCAACAAGAAATGGAATGCTGTTGAGTAATTCTGAAAATATCGAAAACATTTTTTTTTAAGAAAAGCAATGGAGATTGAGATTCTGGGAAGATGGTGGTCAGAGTACAAATTCATGACCTCATCTTTGGCCATTATTTTCTTACATGGAGTGATACAAGAACAAAAGCAGACATGCTGGGGAGGGTCTGTGTCAGGCCCCAAGTTGCCTTGAGATCTCCAAGAAAGAAAGCCAGGTAGAGGGGATATACTCTCTTAAGTGAGGAGAGAACCAAGGAACTGATGGCAGGCAGGGAAGCCTAGATTTTTCTTCAAGCTTAGAGCAAAGCCCTAGGGTTTCATTGATTCCTAAGGGGCCCAGATAGTAGAAGACTATGGATCTGCACATACAGGGTCTGCATGATGGATTGAACTGCTCCCAGTCCCTGGACATACCCAGAGACACTTATAAGCATGGAGCTTATAGTCTAGCAGCTGGAGTGATGCCCAGCCCCTAAAGGGAAAAGCCACTGCGTAAGAGTCTCCAATAGCCTGACCTATCTGGGACCTGAGTGAACACATTTCTGGATAGGTAAGGCCTCAGAGAGTAATGCACCACGTACCTTACTGAGGGGAAATGCTAGGGGAAGTACTCTAAGCAAATGACAAATGAATCAAAACTTTAATTTCAAGATTTGAGAAGTCAAAAAAGAAACAAAAGTATATAAGGAGATATATACAGAAATACAAGTACTGAGTATCCCTAATCCAAAAATTGGAAACCCAAAACACTTCTGTCTCAAACATTTCAGATAAGAGATACTTAATCTGTAAAAGGATATTTACTGAAGCATTTTTTAGAATAGTAAAAAACCAACAATAAAGAACCCCCCCCCCAAAAAAAAACCCCTGGAAACAATATTTGAATGGTATAATAGACTATGGTATATTCATATTATGAAATAGTACTTGGTTATTAAAAAGAATGAGTTAGTACTATTTCTAATATCCTGAAGGGATGTTTATGATAATATTGAGTGATTAAAGCAAGCGATGGAATGTATAGAATATGAATCCTCTTATATTTTCAGAAACAAACATCTTTGTGTATGTTTGTATGACAGTGAGAAAGTTATCAGAGACACAACTGCCAATCAACATAAATTACTTTAGGGGATAAACAATGGAAGGCACCCACCAGGAGATTAACTTTTTCTTTATATATTTTAGTATTATTTAAGTTATTATAATAAGAACACCATACTTTTATAATATATCAATGTCTAATAAAGTAAATTGAAAAAAATTAGAAAAATTCTACTTGAGTGATTAAGAAATGTTAATAACATTAGCTGCTCCACACATAAAAAAATTATTATGGACATGCTAGAATTTGGATCACTTTCAATTGAAGTTACAGGGAGTTATCGCTGCAAATTTAGAAATAGACAAGTCATAGAGATTATTACATTGGGAAACTGAACCCTCTTCTTGGGGTCCTGACATTCCCATGTGTTCCAATGCTGATAAACCAATCTTCCTAATATTTTTAAGACTAGTCTAGAAAAATATCTTTTCTTGCAGAAATTTTAAGGTCTGCCATTTTTGATGACCATCCCAATTCCACCTTTTAGTAAGTTGGCATGAAATTTTGGTAAAATCCGAAAGTGACATTTCAGAATAATGAAATTTAATTGGGTAAAACCAAAAGGAAGCAAGCAAGCAACCAACCAACCAACGACAACAACAAAAAACACATTAGCACCTCCAAATCTACTACCGTTATTCACCTCAATACCACTATGAATCAAGTAATGATTTATAAAAGTTTTCCACAGATCTTGGAAATGCTCAAGAATTGAAGCGATCAGGTATATTTGAAAGCAGAACTGTGGAGTAAGGTTAAAAATAGGAGATTTGTGTAAATTTATATAAGGAGTTGCAGACCTCTAAATTGCCTTCCCTAATCCATGCAGCCAGGTGATTGCCCCCAGTCCAGCAGAAGACCTAGCCCAGGAGAAGAGACCTAGAGATACTGACAATTTGAAGTCTCCAATGAAACAGCCAGGACTCTGTCTGAGCATGCATTTAGAAGACGACTACTCAACAAGTCCCACCACCCATGCACACAGAATGAGCTTCCACTCACTGGATTTTGGAGCCACACCAATAAATATGAACAAACAGCCAGAAATCACCAGATGTGTGAGGAGCCCCTGTAACATAAAAGGCAGAGAGCCAAACAAACCAACCAGTAAACAGAAAAGCAAGTCTGAGGAAATAAAGGCAATAAAGGAAGCACAAGAAACTCTAAAACTATATTTAATGTCTTCAGAGAGATAAAAGATGATCAGATCCAAGAAATGTACACATATAAACATGTATGTGTGTCTGTCCCTCAGGAAAGAGCTCATGTAAATTTAAAAAAGAAGACCAGAAATAAAAATGTAATGGAAAGTTGGAAGGAGAAATTGAGTAAATCTCCCAGAAAATTAAACAAAAAGATAAATGAAAACAGAGAAAAGGTAAGAAAGGATCAATTCAGAAGGCCCAACATACAACCTTTAAAAATTTTTAAAAAGAAACAACAGAAGAAAAGGAGTGAAGAAAATGATAAATAATGTAAGAAAATTTCCCAGAACTGAAGATGAGTTTCCAGAGTTTCCCGATCATTAGAATTCACTCGATGCCTAGTGCAATGGATTGAAAAAGATGCATACTGATCTCAACATGGTGAAATTGAAATTAAAAAAAAAAAGAAATGGAAAAAGGGATGATCCTAGAAGCATCTGGAGAAAAAAAAGCATATCATATACAAAAGATGAGAAATTTAAACTGGCATTGGACTTTAATAGCAATACGGCAAACAAAGCTTTCAAATATTTCAAAATTATTTCCAACCTAGAATTCTATGTCATAGCTAAACAATGAAGAATATGGGTAGAATAAAGACTTTTTAGGTATGAACAGTCCAAAAAATGTATCCTTCTATTTATTCTAAGGAAGCTACTAAAGAACATGGTTCAGCATAATGAGGGAATAAACTAAGAAAGTAGAAGACATTAAACCTAAGAAATAGGTGATCTAATAAAAGAGATTATTTTAGGATAATGGAGAAAGAACATTCCAGGACCAGAACAATGTGGCAGGCTGAGAGAACAACCAGTGAAGATTAGAGCAGAAGGAGAGGGCAGTGTAAACTCTACAACACATTGAATTTTAGATCCCCAAACCAAAAAGGGCACATTCAGAAGAGTCAAACTTAAAACCTTTGCATCATTTAGTTCTTATAACTTTTCAGTTTACGTATTGTATTCACTATGACGGAGTATGATACATTTAAAATGTGATTGTTTTTTAAAAATCTTATGTTACAAGGTATTTAAACATAGGTGTTATGATCTTGTATAAAGCAAAAGAATTCAAACCTAGGCTGAGCAAGCTGAGGCCAATCTTTAAATCACAAATGCCTCTTTATAAAACTGGGAGTATCACCATCTCTTATATACTTTGACTCACAAGTGGATAGAGATTGAAAAATACTTTCTGCAAAGCACTTTGTATTCCCTGGAGAATGGATATTATCATCATACATTATGTTATTATCTTGTTGAATATGCATGATTTCCAGTACCACATAAAATATATCTAGACATACTTTCCCATCTCATTCCATCATTTAGAGTAAAGCTGAGTGAAATCTAGGCTGTTGTTATTTCAAAGGTCAAATACTCAGAGGTAAAATATAAGCTCCAAATTATATATAATGCTTTTAAAATGATAAATCATTGATGTACTTACTGGAACTTCAACTTTCTTACCTGTTCTATAAACTAAACTCAGGCACATTTTTTTCAACAACAGATAATACTATTATAGTTATACATTTAAAGCTTAGGAATAAATTTATAAATACTAAAAATATTAGTTCTTTTCAATAAATTGATGTCAAAGTCTATATTCAATTGTTCACATATCTTAAAGATTTATCTCCAAAAAGAAAAGATAAATTTTTACATATGAAATATGTAATCATTATTTGACATTTAAATTTTATATTAACCGTAAGAGATAATTAGCTTTATATTCAGTGAAATTTCACTTAGATACTTATATTTTGAAACAAAGAATAATACCGAAATAAAAGCCCTTCTAATAACATGTTTTTTAGCTAGTAAAATAATAGTAGCAGTGATTCAATGGTTCGGAAATGTTCCTATCCTATGAGATACCCCAAAGTTTTATACTCATATTACCAGCTTTTAAATAGGCCAGCACTGAACTGAAAAGCTTAATTAAGGCAGCCTGGCCCTAGAAGACCAGGCAGAAAGAGGGGGAAATAAAAGCAAGAAAAAAAGAAAAAGGATTGTAGAGAAACTTTAAGTAAACAATTCCTGGCAAAATGTGATCAGACCTCATGTGCTGATGAAAGGGAGGGATTTATAAGGGAGATATTTCAGTCAACAATTAGGCAATGCTGTGAAAACTTTGTTCAGATGGATGATGCAGTGCACGCAAGTTAAACAAAAATTCAAGACATGATAATGGCAAATTATTATAAAAGATTATAAAATATTAAGATTATTATTAAATAATGATGGGAACATATTATAACCCTTTGAGTAAAGTAAGAATCTATGAATCCATATTGATATAAATAAATATTTAGGAAATGAACATTGAAATATTTAGGAATAAAGAGGCGTCATGTCTGTAACTTATTTTCAAGTAGTTCAGAAAATAAATTGTAAAAAAGTAAATGTGGCAAAATGTTAACATTTGAGGAAGTTAGGTAGAGTGTATATGGGATTTCTTTGTACCACGGGAACTTTTCCAAAATCTAAAATGATACCAAAATAAATAGTTTTTTTTTAAAAAAAGGATTGGTGTTAATAATACAGCTACCATTTACAGATTACCTAGTATCAGCAGGTATTATGGTAGGCATTTTTCTCACATTATCTTTAATGGTCACAAAAATCTTGCAGAGTAGGTATTATCACCAATAACATGTTTTTAAATAGATAAGAAAATTAAGTTAAAGTAACTTAGAACAGAGAACTAATAAGTAACACAGCCAGGTTTCAAACCAAATCACACTCTAAAGCTTGTATTCTTTCTACAATGTAGTAAATACAGTAGTGGTTTAGATAGAGCTCTGTTTCTAGGGTTAGACTCAGATTACAGGATTGAATCCTCAATGCTATTTATTAGTCATGTGATGACAGGAAAGTCACTTAACTTAATTTCTTTTTTGTTTTGGAGATAATACCTAATGATTAGTATCTATCTCATGAGTTACTGAGAAGGTTAAATAAAACAATGCATGCCAAGCACTTTAGCATAGGACCAAGGTCCATGGTAAGAATACAAATGTTTGTTGTTTCCATGTACTTCACTATGCCTTTCCTGAAAAACAATGCTTTCATACACTGCTGAATTCTAAAGTAGAAATCATACCTAGTTAATTAACCTTTTTACTGTCATAAAATAGATATTTAAAAATTCATCAAATCTAGAAAATTAAGCAGTTCAAAACAACAAATAAATGCCCCTTAAGCAAGAAACTAGTTCTGTAATATGTTATTACAGATAATATCAAATATTACTGTAGATTTTCTACAGCTGCTGTAACAAAAACCAAATCTAAATAAATGGTATAAAATGGCACTTATTGAATCATGCTTAAGATTATTTTCCATTAAAAAATGAGAATAAAAAGATTAAGGCTGAAAATACTAAGTATGAATTAATTGGAAAAATGAACATAAAACAGCCTAATTCTAGTAACTCTGAAATGTTTTGTGTTTCACATGTCCCTTATATGGGAAGGACACAGTAAAAATACATTACCATCTAGTGAAAAATCTCATATTTAAGGAGGATGAATTGACTTTATAGTTAAAGGGTTAACCTGATCTGTTCATTAAATTTACAAGCAAACAAAAACCAACAAAAAATGATTCCTACCTTATTGTCTCTTCTATCAGACGATCTGAGCTGTAAATAAAAAGAAAATTCAAATTCTGGAATTATTAAATGCACATTTAAAACCTATATTTAATTTTTCTACATTTATAAACTTTTCAGCCATTTATGAATATGGAATGCCTAGAGTTTTGAAACCATCTAGAGAAAATTCTGTACTCTGAAATAAATTTATATACATACAGTATAATTTTCATCTTACTTTTATTGGTTAGCTTAAATCTATTTTTTTCCACAGAGATACTTGATAATTAAAGTCAAAACAGTTTTAATGACAGCATAAAGAAATTAAACTTCTTTAATCTAGATAGTTCAGAGTTGTCACTACCATCTATTCAAAACTTAAGAATTACAACCAACTTGTTGAGACATGATAGGCAAATACAGTCTTGATGGCTATAAGTAGTAATTATTTACACCTTAAAGTTCCTTCCTCTTTTTGGGAAACAGTTTTTTTTAAACTAAACCAAATCTCAGCTTACTAAACTTTAGAATTGAAGAACCTGAATAAAGACACCAAATGTACCTTAGATCTATAAATTGTTTGCCTTTATGCAACCCACATTGCAAAGAAAGAAACAAAGCCTTTTAAGGGATAAATTTACAGGTAAAGTTTGATAAAGGGGCAGTTTTACAGCAGAAGTAGGAAAACAAACTTCCAGACCTATATATCCATTTGGCACAGTGGAAGGTACACAGTAGGCACTCAAATAAATACTTGTATATTTTTCCCCAACTACTTCTTTTCAAAAGAATTTCTAAGTTCATTCTATAAAGTAGTAAGCTGAGATTTCATTGTAAAGTAGTGGACTAGGAAATCTAAGTTATTGCATGAATTAGGGAACAAAGATGAGTTTTTTAAAAAAGTCATAATACCTTATATAAATCCTATGATTAAGGATTTCAAAAATTACAAAGATGGTGGTGAAAGCCAGACTATATGGCTGTTTAAATGCTGGATCTACCATTTATTAGCTATCTGACATTAGGCAAGTTTCTTTGTGCCTCAGTTTTCTCATCTGTATATTAGCAATGATAATAAAACCTACTTGATCAGAGAATTAAAGAGAGTTTATATAGATAGTGACTAGATCAGTACCTGGCACATAGTAAGCACTAAGCATTTTTTGCTATCATTATAGTATTTTCTCAATAACTACATACTTATTCTAAATCTAAGCATAAAATTGATATAAACTTCCAGATAAACCCACTATCCTGGTAAAATCTATTGATTATTAAGTATGTATTTATTCTTTTAACAAATGTGTTTAGAAGTACTCCTGGAAAGTACTGGGTCAGACAGGGGCTACAAAGATAGGGAACTAACCTCTGCAGATTTTACAATGCAGATAGACAAGACACATGCCAACAGGCATCCTGGTAAAGTGGTCACAAGGTCAAAAGAGAAAGTGGTTAACTTGGGTTAATACCTCCTTGTTCAACACAATGGTTTGGTTAACTGTCTCACCAGGGCCACTCAGCACATCAAAGGACATAAAAATAAGATATTCCCAAATCCAGGCAGTATAATATAAAAATGAAGAATTCTATTGCCAAGCTCAAAAAACTAGTTTTGTGCTATCAGCCTTAATGAATAAAAAAAAATCAATGAAATAAACTACTGAATTACATGCAAAAGAGCAACCAATCTATGAATTTGCTAATTTTGTCAAGAATAATGATAGCTAATACTTATGGAGAGCTTATTATGAGCCATATCCTGTTACTATGAGCCATGTCCTCTCCTAAATGCCTTACTTGTTTTAACTTCATCCTCACAACAACTCTATGAGATTGATTCTGCCATTCTCTTCATTTACAAACAAGGAGATTGAGGCCTATAGAGATTTCTCTGTAGCATGAGATGCTGTTTGATATCACTTTACCCACAGTAGATGTTCTTTCAAAATTGAAGTCAATCCTCTCGAACCTTTGCCACTGCTCAGCATTTGACTTCCTTACTGAGCTTAATCATTTCTAGCTTTTGATTTAAAGTGAGAGATCTGTGAGTCTTCCTTTACCTTGAATACTTTGAAGCCACTATAAAGTTTTTAATTGGCCTAATTTCAATATTGTTGTGTCTCGAGAATAGAGAGACACAATTGCAACATTGTTGTGCCTGAGGAAAGGGAAAGAGAAGGAGGAACCGCTGGTAGAGGGAGAAGTCAGAACACACACAACATTTATCCATTAAGTTGACTGTCTTATACGCGTGTGGTTTGTGGTGCCCCCAAACAATTACAATAGTAACATCAAAGATCACTGATCACAATAACAGATATAATAAAAATGAAAAAGTGTGAAATATTGCAAGAATTACCAAAATGCAACACAGAGACACAAAGTAAGCATATACTGCTGGAAAAATGGTGCTGATAGATTTGCTTGACTCAGTGTTAACACATCTTCAATTTGTAAAAAACACAGCATCAATGAAGACCAATAAAAGGATGTGTGTGTGTCTGTACATGGGATTTCTATTATTTCTTACAACTGCATGCAAATCTATACTTAACTCAAAATAAGAAGTTAAAAATTTAAAAACCAAAGCGCTGATCAATGCACCCAATGACAGTAACAAAACCTCAATTCCAAGTTAGACAGAATATAAAGCTACATACCTTTTACTTTTTTCACAGTATACAACTGTGAAGCAGCATTTCAAAAAAACAGAAAACCATTCTGTGGAAATACATTTCCATCTAAATACACTCAATGAATCTGCCTAGAAAGAAATGTAAAAATACAAAGCCAAGCATTTCACACAGGTCATCAGAAAGTTAGCCAGATATACTTCATCATGACCATTATCTGCCTTTTATAAGATGCAAAGGTGTAATAACATTTCTCTTGTATCTGTTCTCAACCACAGAGGTCAGGACTCAAGTTCACTAACTACCTAATAAACTAGCCTAACTACTAGACTTCAGTTAGAAAACAGACTCATTATAATTTGTATTCAAAGACAATGTTTATGAAGAAGTAGGGTTGAAATGGTCATTAAGAAACAACTTTCTATGTCATTATATATAAATAAAATTGTTTTAGGCACACAGATATATCCTTGTTTTATGTAATGGGTACTTTCCTTAAAAGGTATGCTTTCTGAAAATGACATTTTTGCCAATTTAAATGATATTTTAAATGTAATAAAACCATTTGCTATTTAGATGAATCAATAAGTCTTCTACAGCAAACACTTATGCCTCCATTTATTTCCCATTTTTTGTATAAAATCAGATTTTCATATAATAGGTTTTTTTAAAAGGATAAATTTTCATCAAAATTGGTCTTTATAAAAAAAATTGGTCTTTGTATATTTGAGATTGACAACTTATCCCCACATTATGGTAATTTTACAGCACTATCAGAACTGTAGTACAAGAAAACAGTGTTTGCTGTATTCACTTGAAAAGGAAACCAACCTAAAGAAAAATAAATTAATACAATTGTGAATATCCTACCCTACAGAGGAAGGAGGGGTTTCCTTCCTTTAAGCCTCCTTAAACATTAGTTATCTTTCTTTTATTAAAAGTACTCTAAGGCATATTTCAAAATACAACATATGTGAATACCCAGGGGTCAGGCTCACAGAAGTGGATCTTCATTTTATAGGAAGAAGATGCTGGCACTAGCTTAATCATGTATTTGGCACACCAGAAAGTTATAGTAAGTCACACACAGGTATTTTATATCCACTCTCTGCTTCCCCAACCCCACTGTCACGCTTAGTTTATATAGTGGCATAAACAGAGGAAAACCAGTGATTTTTAAATTTCTTCTCAAATTGCCCATTTACTCAGTTGGCTAAGACCAAATAAACTGAATAAACACCATTCATTAAAAAGCATCCTGGACAGCGTGGATACAACTTGACAACAGAGAGGCTCCACAAAGATGGCATAATCTAGTAAAAACTGAATTTAAAATTACTTTCCTTTAGGGCATACGATATATAATCAAGTAGAATTATCCGTCTTAAACAAGTACTGCATAACAGCCCAGAGACATTCCATAATACCATTTAGAGCCTGTAATTAAGCAACAAGTTTCTGTTTCTCTCAAGACCAATTTAAACTAGCTGAAAACAATGAGCTAACTTTCATCAATTATTGTACCAAGAAATCACTAAAGCCATATTTAAATAATCCCCCTTTTACAAAATAATCCATTTTCCCCAACACACACACCCTACAAATGGTACAAATTTTACAAGTAAAAATGTGATTTCAAGCATAAAGCAAGTTAAACCAAAAAAATATAAGAACTTAATAAAATCACTTATAATACCTAATTATAATAGAATCCTCTTTTAAAAGAGGTAGGAAAATAAGTAAATAGTAAATAAATAAGGCAAGTAAATAAGAAAACAAATAAGTACATAATAAATAAAATTTAAAAATTGATACCTTCATAAATCATAATTGATGAGGTTGTCACCAACCAATCAGATCATTTACATCAAGCATGTGATGATGCAGTCTTTTACTTGCAGTTAACCAGAGAGAACCTTAAGGTCTATGTCTTATTTATTGCCACATAAATATCTCATAAAATATGTTAAGTGAATACAATTAAGCTGCAGCAGGATACATATATTCTGTTTTAGTGCTAACAGATTTTTATTTTACAGAAAATAATTGGAAAATATAGAAAAAGATGAAAGTAGAAACCATCTGTAACCTTTCTTTTATTAACATTAATGTTGTAGCATATTTCCTTTCAATCTGGACAAAGGAATATCTTTACTTGCTTTTTTCATCATTTATTTAGCACAGAAATTTTGTTTCATAATCATAAAAAGTTACCTAGAGACAAAAGTTGAGCACCTGACAGATTCAGATTTCTATCCGGTTCAAGGAGAGAAAAAAGAGAAAAATAAAAGCTAAATTATTAACAGTGAGATCTTGGAAAGTCATTTTTTCCTTTTTTTAAAAATTAATTGACTTATTTTCGAGGACAGTTTAGATGTACAGAAATATTCAGTAGAAAGTACAGAGTTCCTGTACACCCATTCTCCTCCACCTACTATTACCTCTTGCATTAGTGTGGCACATTTGCTACAACTGATGAACCAATATGGATACATTATTAACTAAAGTCCATACTTTACATTAGGGTTTACTCTTTGCATTGTACAGTTCTATGGGTTTTGACAAATGTGTCATGTATTCATCATTATAGTATCATACAGAATAGTTTCACTGCCCTAATTATCCCGTGCTTCAACTATTCCTTTTTCCTCTCCTTCCCATCCCTGACAATGGCTGATTTTTCTACCGTCTCCATAGTTTTGCCTTTTCTGGAATGTCATATAGTTAAAATTATACAGTTGTAGCCTCTGAAGACTGGCTTCTTTTATGCATTTAAAGTTCCTCCATGTATTTGGGGGGCTTGATAGCTTATTTCTTTATTTCACTGAATAATATTCCACAGTATGGATGTACCACAGTTTATCCACTCACTTACTGAAAGACACCTTGATTGCTTCCAAATTTTGGCATAATTGCCAAAATTGCTATAAACATTTATGTACAGGTTTTTGTGTAGACAGAAGTTTTCAACTCATTTAGGTAAATATTTTAATAACTAGGAGTATGACTGCTGGAATGTCTAATAAGACTGTATACAACTTTTTAAGAAAACTGCCAAACTGTCTTCCAAAGTGGCTGTACCATTTTCATTCTCACCAGCAATGAATGAGTGAGAGTTCCTATTGTTCCATAGCCTTACCAGTATTTGGTGTTGTCAGTGTTTTGGATTTTAACTATTCTAATAGGTGTGTAGTGGTATCTCACTATTGTTTAATTTGCAATTCCCTAATGACATAAGATGTTAAGCACCTTTTCATATGTTTAATTTGTTATCTGCATATCTTTGTTGGTTAAGGTGTCTGTTCAGATCTTTTGCCCACTTTTTAATTTTTGAGTTTTAAGAGTTCTTTGTATATTTTGGACATAAGACCTTTATCACATACCTGTTTGCAATTATTTTCTCCAGTCTGTGGCTTGTCATTTCATTCTCTTAACAATGTCTCTGGCACAACAGACATTTTAATTTTAATGAAGTTTATCATGTCAATATTTTTCTTTCATGGTGTTTTTGGTATTGCATCTAAAAATTCATTGTCAAATCCAAGGTCACCTAGACTTTCTCCTGACTATAAGTTTTCTAGTTTTGTATTTTACATTTAGGTGTATGATCTGTTTTGAGTTAATTTTGGGGAAAGGTGTAAGGTCAGATGTACAGAAACATTTAGTAGAAAGAAAGTACAGAGTTCCTGTATACCCATTCTCCTCCACCTACTATTACCTCTTGCATTAGTGTGGCACATTTGCTACAACTGATGAACCAATATGGATACATTATTAACTAAAGTCCATACTTTACATTAGGGTTTACTCTTTGCATTGTACAGTTCTATGGGTTTTGACAAATGCATAATGTCATGTATTCAACATTATAGTATCATACAGAATAGTTTCACTGTCTTAATTATCCCGTGCTTCAACTATTCCTTTTTCTATATTTATTATTTCACATGTGGATATCTAGTTGTTCCAACATTATTTGTTTAAAAGACTATCTTTTCTCCATTGGAATGACTTTGTTCCTGCCAAAGATCAGTTGACCAACTTTGTGTGGATCTATTTATGGGGTCTCTATTCTGTCCCATTGATCTATTTATCTATTCTTTCACTACTATATCACACTGTCTTGATTACATACAACATATATACAACAGGAATTCAACTATAAATCAGTACACAATTTTTCTTTTTTTCTCCTCAAGATATTTTAAACAAACATTCTGGTGCAAAAAATACAAAAAGAAAATGTCAAAAAACTTGTTCAACTATATAATAGGAACAGAAAGCTTATGAGAGAATGCGGGGATCATAGTTTCTATTTATGGTACATTACATAAATGGTTTAGAAAGGACTGAAAATCCTGAAAAACTACCTGAATCATAAACAATCTATGAAATATTAAGGAAACATTTTCTAATTTGTTTCTGAAGCCTCTAAAAAACAATCCCTAATGTATCAATGTAAGCTAATCTGCTCTACATAATTAAAAATTAAACTATAAATTTCATTATATATATTAATATTTCTCTTTCATATCCAATGCTTTCAAAAAATATAATAATAGAAATTCGATATTAGCAATCATGACATTCAAGAAACTACAAAGAATGAACTGGCAAGACACTCTCTCTTACACCCTAGAAGCCAGATTCTGGCCAAGGCTCAAGCACTTGGCTGTATGAACTCATCTCATGGAATTGTCATAAGGCTCAAAAGGGATACTGTAAGTAAAAGCATCTTGTAAACAATATAAGCCTACAGATATATAGTTGATCTAGATCAAGGTAGCTGCCCCCCCTGGAATCTCCTCTTTTGATTCTTAAAATAAGTGACTTATATTTCAAAGTCCAGCTCAAAAGTCATGTTCTTGTGAAGCCTCCCCTAACACACTTGTACATCCAGGCAGAACTAATCCAGCCACACTATAATATTATGCTCTCCTAATTCTTTGCTTTTCATCATTTCATCCAAGAGTATAATAAGCATTTAAGATATGCTAGGTATCATGCTATGCACTGGAGGAAAAATATCTTAAGTTTGTAAGGCTTATAAAGTTTTTTCATATACAATCTCATTCTGTACTTTCAAAAATATGTCATAGGATATCATAATTATTTGTTTACAATTTCTCTAACCAGAATGAGTTCCCAAGGGGTAGAGACTGAGTCTGATTCATCTCTGATTCCCCAAAGTCTAGTACAGTATCTAGCACACAGGAGACACTCATTAAATGATTGATAAATGAATAAATAAATGAGTAACAGATACTTGTTGGATTAATAAAATATCAATCAGGGTTAACACTGAAATAATCCTTTTAAGTTTCCATGGGTGGGGGGAAGGAATGGGGAGAGATGTATGTGTGTGTGTAAGTATATTAATATATGTATGTATATATGTTAATGTATATGTATATACATATTATATTTTACAAATACATCTGGGGAGAGAAAATTCCTCACTATGTCGGAGCATCTCCAACTCAAGTTTTACTGCTTAACAAAGCAATGGTATCAACAGAAGATTAATTTGATTTCATTACTGAACTAACAAGCTCCAACTGAAGAAAAATGAGTTCTGAATAAAAGCTCCTAAGTAGGTCATTCTGGTCATTCTGCTTTGTAAAATCAAACATTATTATATGAATATTAAAATAAGAAATGTATTCAGGGTAATATTAATTTGCTTTGCCATCTATTTCAATATGGCAGACAACTGTACCACCCGAGACAAATGGAGTTATGATACGTAATCTTAAAATACTCCATGAATGGAATGATAGACATATAGTGAAATAATCAAATGCTACTAGTTCTCACAAGCTAAAAATTCAATTTTCCACTATACAAACAATCCTTAGTATTGATGAGGGATCTATTGCAAGATCTTTGCATATTCTAAAGTTTATAGATATTACTATTACATATAGTTTCTTCCATAAACTTCTCATTTTTCCACTTAAAATTGGTGTTATCTGAGGACTACTTCACTAGGATTACCTTTATAATGATGTTTTTCTCCTTGGTGCAAAATTTCACAAAGAAATAAAGAATATATGTATGTGTGTATAAGTCATTTCATGGTAGTTATCTAGTAAATAACAACAAACAGCAAATACAAAGTTAGAAGTGAGTTTGAAGTGTAAATGTTACTGTCCAGATGGATGAGGCTCACTCATGAGCCAAGCAACTACCTCCCCAACACTAGCTCCACAGCACATAACATTCAAGTTTGTAGCCCAACAAAACTGACACATCATGAACTTTTAGGGTTCATAGACAGTTGAGAAAGCTAATGCCAAAACCCTGAAGTCCATTCCATTGTTCCAGTCACAGATGTTATAATCTGATCATTATTTAATTAGGATAAAACCACTTCTTATAAAGGTCACTAAATTACAATAATCATGTATCTCATATTTTTCAAATATGGTCATAGTCTGTTAATACAATTAGAATTTCATTTCACTAAGACTATTCTGGCATCAAAAGTATTTCAAATTCTATTTAAGAAATATGAATTGGCAGAATATATAAAAGGGTTTATAATCTCTTTCTCCTTTAGTATTTTTCTTAATCTTACAACCCTCATTATGGTCTGCTTTATATAGAAAAGCCTTACAGTTTACAAAGCCCTTTCACATATACTATCTTAGCAACCCTGTGAAGTAGATGCCATAAAAATTATCTTGGGGAGGTAGTATGGTATTGCACAAGCAACACAATCAGAAGATCTTGGCCTGAATCCTAGCTTTTACTTGCTGTGTGACCTCAGGGAAATTTGGCTAAAATTATGAAACAAATAAAAAGTAAAAACATTTTTAATGTTTTTAAAATGCTGACCTAAAATATTTCTGCAACCACAACTTTGGATCACACAAATGACAAGGTTAGTGAAGTTAAAAAATTCAAAATATCAAGTCTAAACATAGCTAGAAAATGTCATAAAAACTGTCAGCAGATCAAAGGCAAACCTCCAACTTAGAATATAATAATTCTTTACTCATTCATGGACATATTTACACCTAAGTATAAAATTACAATATGAATACAGTACATTTGTGCCTTCTTAGATGATAACTCAATCATATCTGATAAATATTCAATGAAATGAAAACAAAATAATTCTCAACTAAATAGTAAATGAGCCTGTTTATCTGAATGTAATTTGCTTTATACAATAGGTCTGTATTTGAAAAGTATGTGAAACAAATTCTTTATGTTTTTGGAGTGCTTTAAATTTTGTAAAATGCCTTATCCCTAAGCCATTCACCCCTAAAATCATGTAACATAGAGGGACAGCTATTATCCCATATAAAGATGAAAAACCAGATCATTTGCTCTTCAGAGAGGTAAAAAGCAACTGGTCTTTCAATTCTAAGTAACGTTATGCCATGCTGGTTCCCAAATACGATGAAAATAATTTTTTTTTTTTTTTTTTTTT
>VBSM01003215.1:35299244-35390804 GCA_008086735.1 Cheirogaleus medius | reverse complement strand
GCCTCCCAGAGTGCTAGGATTACAGGCGTGAGCCACCGCGCCCGGCCTAATGAAAATAAATTTTAAAGAAGCAAATCACAGGGAAGGCAGTGTGATGTGGGACAGGAAATGTGCATTTAGTAAGAGCTATACTATTAAATGGTTATGAGACTTTGGCCCATATCCTCTCTGACTCTTTATTTCTTCATCTGTAAATAAGAGGTACTTGTGAAAGACTTTAATTATATACAATAATTTGATTTTTTAAAAGGAATTTCATGGGGAATTCATTTTGCAAAGCAAAAAAATAATTGGTTATATTAATAATATCCCCTTTAGTCCTCAAAATCAGATTTCATATATATATATATTTAGCACCTGGACCAATGCCTGTATACAGAATGCATTCAATAAATATATGGGGAATAAATGAATGAATAAAACAGGTTTATAACACATTGGAGCACACATTCATATTCATATATATATGAAACCCAAATTAAAATCTGTTTACATCCATTTATTCATACAACAAATAAATACTAAGTATCTATGATATAACAGGGACTGGAGACCCAACACTGCCCATAATTAGACTAAGCACTACCTGCTCTCATGAAGCTTACATTCAAGGAGGGTCAGATAATTAAAAAAATAAAAAGAACGATTTCAGATTGTCATAAATGCTATGAAGGAAACAAAAAAGGTATTTCGTTAAATAAAAACGAGGAATTACTTCAGATAAGATAGTTAGAAAAGGCCTCTTTGAGGAGGGACGAGTTTGGACCATAAGGATGTCAATGGATAATCTATATGAAAAACCAAGAGAAGAGCACCCCAAGCAGATACAACAAAGTATGTGTACAAAGAGGCCAAAAAGGGAGAGGGCTTGATTTCTTTGCAAGAGGAAATGAATGCAGGCCAGTGCTGGTACCTAATTGGTAAAGGGAGAGAGTGATACGAATGAAGGAATGGAAAGAAAGCAATGAAGTTGGAGATTTAAATCAATCAAGTAGTAGGTTGTGTTGGATCTCACAGGCCCATAAAAAGTTCATAATAAATTGGCGGGGAAACAGGGGGAGGAATGGAAAATAAAAACTCCCTTTAATAAATATTAGGAAAAAATATTTTGCTTAACCATACTATTTCTATGTCTATGGCTTGGTGTACAGAAGAGAATGCAGCAAACCCAAACTGAAGTGATTAGTTGGCTGATAACTTCCCTACAGCCCTGAATATCCCACATTCTCTTCTGATAACAGACTTTCCAAGTTCCCTGGCCACAAGGATGGATTTGTGCCTTAGGTTGGGCCAATCACAGTAACCCATCCACAGTCTGGGGATAAATCCAAGCAGAGCCATAGTCCTAAATCTACAAAAGAAACTCAAGTTGTATCTTAAAAATCTTGCCACAAAGAAAACTCCAAGCTGAAACAGATTCACTGGTAAATTCTATCAAATATTTAAGGAAGAAATAGTTGGTCCAAGGGTTATGGGTTATTATTAAGTTGACTTAAATGTTTAAGGAAGAAGTAACACCAAGCCTATACAAACTCTTTCAGAAAGTAGAAAAGGGGACACTTCCCGACTCATCTGATGGGGCCAAGTATTACCTTTGTATTAAAACCAGATAAAAACATCTAAAGAATAGAAAATTATAGACGGTCCTCACAAAAATAATGCAGAAAGCCTTAATAAAAAAAAATCCAGCAACACATATCATGCTTAAGTGGAAGTTTACTTCAGGAATTTAAGATTGATTTAATGTTTGAAAATTATCAATGTAATTCACCATATTACAGCAATACAAGAGAAAAATAATTGATCACCTCAACAGATGCAAAAAAATACAAAAAATTTAATCCCCATTCATGATAAAAACTTCAGCAAGGGGCAAGCCTAGAAGCAATGGCACCTCAGTAACCATAAACATCCCTGGCACCCAGATCTTAGTTTCTGAATACCATTCTCCAATATAAGGAACCAAGGCTGATTGGAAAAGTGGTTGATTCCAGAGCTGAGGCAGGGAAAATACAAGATGAGCCATGAACATTTTGTGCCAGAAAGTACAGGAAGTGCTCAAAAAAGAATGAGACATGTCACACAAAAGAAGCTAACCTAAAGGAACTCCCAATGGCCAAATATGGAACAATTTGAACAACAAAATAACTAAAGTGCTGGATTATAGCCCACAGTATAAAATAAGGATCTGTGAGTCTACACTGATATAAATAAATTAAATAAATGGTGGTGAAGAGACAAATGTAAAAGAGCTGATAGAAATAGAAAATCACCAGCAGGCAAACACCACAGTAATACTTGGGGAAGCAAGATTCACTAATGCATGCTAAAATTAGTGGGGAAAAATTGAGGAAAAATAGAAAATTTGCATAGCCTACAAGTATCTTCCCTTATATCTATTAACTACAATAGGAAATATAATAATTTTACTGTGGAGCAACCTGGCAGACACCACCTTAACCAAGTAATCTAGGTTAACATTATCAGTAAGACATATTGACATGATTATACACCCTAATTTGATATTCCAAGAAGGGCAACATCACTTGTGTGGTATTCTTACCAAAACTAGGTAAGGTCATGACCATAACACTTCAGAATAATAGTATTTTTTATAAAATGTCCCTCAATTTGGGTTTGTCTGAGGTTTTCTCATGACAAATTAAAGTTAGGCAATTTTGTCACAGATTAGAGGAGACTAAGGAGGCATGACAACCAAATGCAATGTGGGATCCTGAATTGCAACTTGGAACATAAAATAGGACATTAGTGGAAAAACTGGTGAATAAAATCTGTAGTTCAGTTAATATTATTATACCAATGCTAATTTGCTAATTCATAATTGTACCAAGGTTGTGTAGGACATTAACATTAGGAAAGCTGGATGAAGAGTGTATGAGAATTCTGTGTACTATTTTTGAAATTTTGTGTCTAAAATTTCAAAATAAAAAGATAAAACTAAAAAACAAACAAACAAACAAACAAACCTCTCAGCAAATGGATTCTTCCTCAATCCAATTAAGGCCATGTACAAAAACCTTGCAGTTAATATCAAACTTAATGATAAACTATTAAAGGCAAGGATGTTTTGCACTCACCACTCCTATTCAATATTGTATTGGGGTCATAGCCAGCGCAATAAGGGAGAAGGAGGGAGAGAGAGGATAAAAGGAACATAGAAGCAAAAGGAAGAAATAAAACTTTATTCTCAGATAACATGATTGTACACATAGAAAGTCCTAAGGGATTTATACTAAGAAGCTATTAGAACTAATAAGTAAATTTAGCAAGGTCACATGATAAAAAGTTATATACAACAATCAACTATATTTCTATCCTAGTAAAAACAATCAGAAAATTAAAAATTTAACATTCTATTTATAATCACATCCCCAAACAAGAAATACTTAGAGATAAATGTAATGTAATTTGTACAAAACCTCTATACTGAAAACTATAAAATGCTACTGAGAGAAATTAAAGGAGACCTAAATAAATAAAAATCCTACCACATTCCTGGATTGGAAGATTTGCTATTTTTAAGATGGTAATTCTCCCCAACTAGATCTACAGATTCAATATAACCTTATTTAAAATTCCAGCAGGCTTTTTTACAATCTGATGTTAAAATTTATATGAAAGTGCACAGGACCCAGAAGAACTAAAACAATTTTGAAGATTCAGAACAAAGTTGGAGGACTTACACTATTTCATTTCAAGACTTACTATAAATTTATAGTAATCAAAACAGTATACAATTGGCATAAAGATGGACCTATAGTATAGGTCAATGGAACAGAACAGAGTTTAGAAATAAACTAACATATGTTCAATTGATTCTCAACAAAGATGTCAACGTAATTCAATGGAGGAAAGGAGAGTCTTTTCAACAAATGGTACTGAAACAACAGAATATTCATGTGGTAAAAAATGAACCTCAATCCTTAATTTACACCACACACAAAGTGAAGTCAACATGGAGTATAAACCTAGATGTAAAAGCTAAAACTGTAAAACTTCTAGAAGAAAACATAGGACAAAATATTTGCAACCTTAGGATAGCCAAAAGTTTTTAAATAGGCTGGAAATAAATCACAAAACAAAAAAACTGATCAACTAGATATCATCAAAATTAAAAACCTCTGCTCTTTTGAAAGTCACCATATGAAAACAAATAGGCAAGTCATAGGCTTAAATAAAATATTTGCAAAACCTCTATCTTTTGAGACAGAGGTTTTGACAAAGGACTTGTGTCCAAATTACATAAAGAACTCTTACAACTCAATTAAAAAAGGGCAAATAGCTCCATAAACAATGGGTAAAGATTTAAACAGACACTTCATTAAAGAAGATATACAAATGGCTAATAAGCACTTGAAAGAATGCTTAATATCATTAGTCATCAGAGAAATGTAAATTACAACCACAATGAGATACTATCACACTTCTATTAAAATGGTTACAATAGAAGGATTGACAATATCAAGTGTTGGCAAGGACTTAAAGCAATCTGAACTCTCATAATTTACTGACAGGAATGTGAAAATGGTATAACCACTTTGGAAAACAGTTTGACATTTTCTTATAAAGTGAAACATATACTTACCAAATAACCCAACAATATAATTCCTGGTATTTACTCAAGAGAAAGAAAACATATGACCACACAAAGTTTTGGCCATGAGTGTCCATAACAGTTATATTTATAACAGAAAAAACTGAAAACAACCCAAATGTCCATCAATGGTTGAATGGATAAACAAATTGTAGTATATCATATAATGGAAATTATTCAGCTATAGAAAGGAACCAACTACTGATATAAAAAACAAATGGATGAATCTTACAAACACTATTCTAAATGAAATAAGTATATACTATATTAATTTATATAAAATTCTGGAAAAGGTAAAACTAATCTATAGCGATAGAAAGCAGTTGCCTGGGACTGGGGGACAGGGACTGACTACAAATAGGCATAAGTAACTTTTTAGGGGTCATAGAAATGTTCTGTATCTTGACTGTGGTGGCAGTTAACAGAGTATATACATTTGTTAAAACTTACTAAACTGTAAATTTAAAATAGGTATGCTTTTATTATAAGTAAACTATACCTTAGTAAATTTGATTTATGGGGGGAAAAAAAGCAACCTCAGACTAACTCCACATGACCTTTCAGATCACCACCTCCACTGCTAACTAATTTTCTTTTGCTCTATATGGGGCTGCCATTTTCAGAACATGAAAAAGTGAGGCCTATAATCTGGGAGAGGCTTTGGAGCTGGGAGTAAAGGAATGATATTTTTAAATATCCATATTGATAATTTATCAGGAGTGATATAAATTTAAAAAAAAAAAAAAAGAAAGGCATAGTCAAAAGGTTCAAGTTTTTCCTAAATCTTTTCTTATCTCTACTTGGTAAATACCTACTCATTCTTCAAGACCCAAAGCAAATGTAAAGTCCTATCAGAAGCTTTAACAGAGTTAATTGCACCCTTTTATATGATCCTCTAGTGCAGTGGTCCCCAACCTTTTTGGCAACAGGGACTGGTTTCATGGAAGACAATTTTTCCATGGGGGTAGGGGAGCACAGAGCTGAAGTGGTGATGCGAGCGATGGGGAGTGGCTGTAAATACAGATGAAGCTGCATTCACTTGCCCGCCTTACCTCCTGCTGTGCAGCACCCCCCCCCCTTTCTATCCTAAGTTTCAGGGAAGACAATTTTCCATGGACCGGGAAGGCTACAGGTAGGGGTATCTGCGGCCCAGTCCCTAACAGGCCGGGTCCCCAGAGGTTGGGGACTGCAGCTCTAGTGGTATGCACAATCTTTTCCATATATTAAAACATGTATTACTTTGCACTGTTTAACTACCTATTAACATTTCTGTTCTGCTCCCCACACCTACCCTAACTGAGCTCACTGAAGACAGGGTGGAACACTTTATTCTCTTCTCTATCTCCAACACCTAGTACACATTATAGATGCTCAACAAATGCTTGTTGAAAAAACCAAAACGCGTACAAAAAATCACATGTGCATCCAGATATGCGCATGAAGAAATAGGTGGAATGCAACTGGAATTTGATTATCCTCATTTAGAAAAAAAGTGAAGGTTTTGAATAAATAAACCATTCATTCTACTAATATGTAAAAAACCTAATGAGTAATAAAATACGAAAATGAGTTAAAAACACTCTGAGTTTTAATGGATAATCAGGGTTAGGAGATATTCATCTATTCCTACATCCCATTTTGGTATTGAAGGATCCCATAGGGCTGCAGTCTCTGTCACTTAGTTCTAGGTGCACAATTCCAATGTATCTTATACTTTTCTATTCTACTGCCACTGTAGGCAAGAACGGCTGGAAGTAATTTGGTAATTGGTCTACTACATGTCAGGTACCATACTAATCATTTTACATACATCATCTCTACTCTTTGTAACCTTCTGCAAAGTAAGGATTTTCCCCAGTTAAAAGACAGTGAAAAGTCAGAGGATTTAAGGCCCTTGCCCTAAAATATAAAGTCCATATCAGGATTTAAACCCAGGTCTGTCTGGCTTCAAAGCTTATGCCATATCCACTGTACTATACTACCAATTCAAGGTAGTATAGTACAATATATGTTGTATATTGTATATATACAATATATCTATATTGTATATATACAACATATATTGTATATATATCCACTTATAGTATCTTAGTCAGATAAAAGTGACAAATTAATGAGAGAAAAATGAAAAAAAATTAAAAACTCTATAAACTGACAAGTTTACTTCTATGTCCTTATGATCAGATGTGATTAAATGAAATTATACTTTAGGAAACCAACAAATTATGTTATTATTTTAAATATCTTGACTACTCTGAAATGCCGCCAAAGGTCTTTTTAAAATGTCAAGAATTTTTAAGCTGATGTGCTTAACATACCCAGTCTGCAATTCTAGTGGTAATTATGACATGTCCACAAATCAGAGTTACTTTTATGAAAACAAACATACCCTTCAAGTATAGATGAAATTCCTCAGCTTAAGCTTTTAGCTACCGGTAGTCCTATATAATTTCAGAATTCATGCTTCTTTCTTCAACTCTCATTAATTTTATTATTCTTGGCAATAAAAAACTTATCCATTGCTTTCCCTATAAACTGGTGAATGAAAATTTCTATTTCTCTTTGCTAGGTCTTATTTTTAGCTGCCATCTATGGGAAGGAGTGTTGTTATGGACAAGTGTGTTAAGGACAAATAAGAGAGCTAAAATGCAAGGGTGGATGCCAAATAAACTGCACCTGTGGACTAACTTCAACTAATTTCTTCCTATGGCACTATGTTTAAAAGGATTCCTAGGTTGCATCTGGAGGCACTCAGGAAGGAAACAGAGAGTAGTAAGAAAGGTAGTGGAGAACCAGTAAACCGTAGTTAGTAGCCTAGGGTTTCGAGGAGGGAAGAGATTACAGTATCAACTGAGGCAGCACAAGAATGAAAAATATCCACTAGATTTGGTATTCAGAATATTGATGTTCTTATTGACAGTACGTGAAGTAGGATCATTGATGTTCTTATTGACAACGTGTAGTAGCTTACGATGAACAAAGTCAATAGGCTAAAGAGGAAATGAGTACTGACACAGAGACAGCCAGTATAAACTAGAGAGACAGAGCCGGTATACAGGATGACTGAAGAGTAAAATAGTTTTATAGCAGATGAAGATAGACACAAGTGCTAGATGGATACAGTGGCCTTCTCAGGAGATCTACCCTATCCTCTAAAAACTATAGGAAAGGGGTATAGAAGGGTACTCCTATAGGTAAATTTGTAGAAAAGAGCAAAAAGTTAAACATCTCAATGAAGTAGGATGTAAGGATCTCTGTTTTGGGTGAAGAGACAGCAAAGTCAAGAGGGGGAGTGAGAAGATTTGGTAAAGTTTTGAAGAGAATGAGAGTGATAACTAAACAGGCAAGCAAAAGGTATCAGGCAAGGCTGAATACTCAGATGAGATGAAATAATTAATTTAAAATAGTGCTAATCTGTATGACTAGGTACTTTTCTCTATTCCTCAGATATAGGAGTAGAACAGTAGACTATGGATTAGGTTGGCATTTTGTAGGGGTACAGTAGAAAGACCAGGGCAAATATTGGAAGTATGTCAGTTACTCTGCTATGAGATCCAAGCTGGCTAGAGTAGAAAGATAGGTTATAAGAAGAAAAATAGAAACAAGCTAGTTATACTGCAGAGACTTGGAAGGATAAAATGTGTTTGTCACAGTGAGATGTTGGAATTGAAGATTTCTGAGGGGGTGTACGTGTAGATGAGAAGATGGGACTGCAGCCCTGGTAAAGGGTGATGACCACTGGCACTAAAGAAGTCCAGGAAGAGACTAGGCCTTTTCTATTTGTGTACAGTTATCTTTTAACCTAAGTTTCTCATTACCACTGAAAATCTCTGAAAGTTGTCAACTTCCTTAAGGTAAATGTAGAAGGCATATTTTATTCAAAATGACAAAAGTCTTCTAGAGAAAAAGCACAAATGCCTAGTTAGATAGTGAATGCATGACTCTGGACAAATCACAGTATTTCAAGATTTGAGGTAGTCCAGTCTGTCTATCCTCTTTATTCTTTAACTTCCCATTTGTAAAAATGGCAACAATATAATCAGCCATGTATCCTTTAAAGATAAATATGAAGAGACACAAGATCATAAAGGCAAAAGTTCTTTTGGGGGGAAAAAGAACTTTAAAATACAAAACTAACTCAGATACTTTTTTCAAAGAAAAATATCAGGGAGTACTAGAAGAGAACAATTATATAAAGGAAGAGAAATTAACCTAAATAGCAACCCAAAATCCCATAAGAATATATCTACACTTCAGTGAAAAACAAGTAGCTACAAGCTTGACATTAATTCAAAGTCAGTATTTTTTTTTGACTGACAGACACAGGGAAAGTTTTTCATATTATTTTGTAAATAAATTTTACACAATAATTTTTATGCTGTTTTATCACCTAGGAAGTATTTGTAATTTACACAAAAATATCAATTTTTAAAAAAGATATTTAAAAGTTCTGTGTTCTAATGTTGACAGCAATAACTAAGTTCTTGTTTTTAGTCTCAATAATTCCTCCAATTCATCAGAAGCTCATATTCCATTCAACTTCATCCTGCCTCAGTGTGTCTCTGTATAGAATGAGCACACACAAGCTTTTTGACAAGAATGTTGAAAGGAATATTCAAGTATTTTACACATAATCTGAGACTTTGTACTTTCATCAAGCAAAAATGGAAAAATATCTTTTGATTTCCATCCTCTCACCATTTTTACAGTCCTAAACTCCTGAGGGCTTACTGTGAGTAATTAAAATAAATGCAAAACTTTCTGCAAAATTCATATAAAATTTATAATACACAATGTGTTCTGAAATAATGAAATTAGTGTATAAAATAACTTTGGTATACTCTTCAGTACCAAATCATTCTTTTTAAAGTAAACTACTGCATTTCTGTTTAATTTCTAAGGCAATAAATATAGATACATTGATGCAATCTAATCTTTATTTTGTGCTACTTGAATATGCTATCCCTTAAATTACTGTGTACTCCAAGAATATATTAACAAAGTTTTGATGCAATGCAAAATACTTTTTATGGTGGTCTTTATCAAATACAAAAAGAACTACCAAAGCTATAAATACTATAAACTAAACATGCTTTAGAAGAGACTGCCCCCTTGTGCCAACCAATAATATTCAACAGATTAAGAAAGAACACTAAAATAACTAGCTCCAACACTAGAAGCACCCAGGCTTCTAAAAAGGTCTTGATCTTTCTGTGCTTTGATTTCAACAGCTTAAATATATACATATATATGTGTGTGTGTGTGTATATACACGTGTGTGTGTATATATGCACATGTAGAGAGATAGTTTTTTGGGGTTTTTTTGAGACAGAGTCTCACTCTGTCACCTGGGCTAGAGTGCAGTGGCATCATCATAGCTCACTGCAACCTCAAACTCCTAGGCTCAAGTGATTTTCCTGCTCAGCCTCCCGAGTAGATGGCTCTATAGGTACGCGCCACTACACCTGGCTAATTTTTCTATTTTTTATGCAGATTGGGTCTCACTCTTGCTCAGGATTGTCTCAAACTCCTCGCCTCAAGTAATCCTCCCTTCTTGGCCTTCCAGAGTGCTAGGATTACAGGTGTGAGCTATCGTACCCAGCCTCAACAGCTTATATTTAATGTGGTAATCTTTAAGAAAAATAAATCAAACAGTACATTAAGCTCATATAACATTACGAATTTATGACATGCAGTAGCAAATATCAACATAATTCCTAACACATAACTATCATAGATAATAGCTGCTCAGGTGCTTATAGGCTGAGTTCACAGACATAAGTGCTTTTCTGATCCTTAAATTCTACAACAAAATACAGAGCAAACAGCAAAGAAACCAGCATATTTCAGAGAAAAATAAATGAAGCAGAAATAGAACACAATGACTTGTTTTAAAATATATAGAGAGTTCATCCAGGTTTTTAGATATTTTCTTCTGAAATCTTCAAAACTAAAATTTTTAGGGGGATGAATTTGATAAATGGTCTACTATTATTCTTTTGTTTTTTTCTTTTAGATACAGGGTTTTGCTCTGTTGCCCAGGCTGGAGTGCAGTGGCCTGATCACAACCCATTGTAACCTCAAATTTCTGGGCTCAAGTGATCCTCCTACCTCAGTCTCCCGAATAGCTGGGACTATAAGCACATGCCACCACACATGGCTAATTTTAAAAAAATTTTTTTGTAGAGACAGTGTTTTGCTATGTTGCCCAGGCTGGTCTCAAACCCCTGGCCTCAAGTGATCCTCCTGCCTCAGCCTCCCAAAGTGCTGGGATTATAGGCATGAGCCACCACGCCCAATCCCTAATTACTCTTTATAAAGCTTCATCATATATACATGGTAACAAGCCATTCAAACATAAGTCATTATCAGAATTATTACTATTATCACTAATAACCTGTAGTAGTGAACAAAACCATTAGAGCAATAGATTTGCTAAAGAAAAGAACATATTAAGACAATAAAAAACATAGGTAACAATTAAGTGATGTGAAATACTCGACAGCACAGTATCTTTCTTAATTATGGTTGCAGTTCCATTTGTATTGAAAAGGGTCATTAGTAGAATTAAATGAATTATCATTGATAAAGCACTTATTATAATAAACACCATGAAATGTTTGTTACATAAGTAAATGAATTAATAAACATGGAAAACTACATAGCATGTATATATTCAATAATACCTACTTTCGAAGATGGTCATGTTCTTTTAAAAATAGTTCAGTTCTTCTGTTGTTTACTCCAGACCCACTTTTATATGACCTAGGATAAAAAAGATAAAATTTAATAACATTTTTGACAGATAACACAGATTAAATGACTGACCATAGAGATATTGAAAGTAGATAAATTGAGCCTCTCCATAGTTTTGAATGAACAATTAAAATATATAATCCTTTTCATATCCCTCTAAAACATGTTATCTATTATAAATGGATAAATATAAATGCCTCTCTAGACCTCATAGTTTTACCAACAGTTTAGGCCTAACAGTTTGCTGTGGGAAAGCTGTTGAAATGGAATGTTTCCCTTCACAATAGTACATTTAGTCCATCAACTGGAGCCTAAGGAACACTTAAATGAAGCTAAAGATCTGCCAATTTTGGCACACTTAAGGATTTCTATCTTGGTCTTCAGCACATTGAAATATACAAAAAATTGTTTTTATCACTACTACCAACACTTTATAATTTTTCTGTTTTCTGCTAATAATAAAGTATCAAGAAAAAGTTTTAAAAATTCAAGTAACTATAAATACTGCAGTAAGACCAAAGAGGGTCATGCTGCTGAAACTGAAATGCTGGCTAAGAGGCGGGGCTACTGTGCAAAGCACAGGAGAAAACACCACTGAGAAAAGCAGAATATAATCAAGAACCCACTGGACTTGGAAGACTGATGACTTGGATTTAAATCTATACTGAATCATGTAATAGCCACTTAACTATAGACAAGTTAAGAGACTAATAATTTTTATCTTTTCCAGAAGATTATTATGAAGCCAAAAGATAATACATGGAAAAATACTGTGTAAATTGCAAAAAAAAAAAAAACCTATAAAAATGTTAGGTATTATTACTATACCTCATCTCACTAATCTGCCTTATATGATACTAATTTGAGTATGTGCCCTACTCGTCTCTAGCACCTAGATTATAAGTTCCTACTGGGCCGAGTTGGTCTTTTCATTTCTACCTTCTACTGGGATTCATAGTTGATCAGGAAATAGTTTAATGAACATTTTTTAATGATCATTTTACAAAAAACAAGTTATAACAGTAGGTTGCATTCTAGTGATCCCCACAAACTGTGGGGGAGCTAAATGTTTATACATGAAGGGCGATCCCCATACTGGGTTCTCAATGCATTCCTCAAAATGTATATGAAAGTCAACTATACAGAAATGAAACAAAAGACTTATTTGTCCTGAAGGACTAAAAATATTACAACTGCCTTACTGCTAAAAGTGTCTTACTGTTCCAACAAAATAAAGGATCTCTTTATTTTTCTTGAAGTATACATAATATGTAACATTTTATGATAAATATATATCATACTTTATGAACCTTGTCACATAACTTATTACAAGTGAGACAATGACAGGTATCATTAGATGGTCCAAAATCAGAAAGTCTTTAGCTTCAATTAGATGCTCATGGGACTTAATTTTATCAGTCATGTTCAGCTGTGAAAAATTTTTCAAAAATGTATATGAAATGCTAGAATATATCATTGAAGATGAGATGAACGGACAGAAGAACAAATCTTTAAAATTATAGATTGAGGTCAGCATTAAAATGTTGGGAGTCAAATAATTTGACAAGGGCTATGAGTTTGTATTAAATCTGGAAAAAAACACATATTTCAGAATTTCAGGGAAGTAAAGGTTATATTAATAGCTACCTGAATATATAATTGTTAGGACAAGGAAGAGGGGCAGGGATAGGTGGTAATCAGGAAGGGAAATATGGAGAGCCTCAGTTATTGGTAATGTTGTAATTCTTAGGGTGTGTTGCTAGAGATCAGAGAAGAACTCATGAAGATATCATCTAAGTTGAATTTTGAATTAAGACAGTAAAGTCAAGGTTGGCAGGAGCCAACAATAAAACTAGTGGAAGCAGGAGATCAGACTGGCAAAGCAGATTAGGATGACATTGTAGCAGAAATGTTCAAAAAACAGTGAAATGGGAATTAGAAACCCTGAAATTTAACTCATGGTTTTGCTACTCTATTTGCAATTAACCACAGACATATTCTAAAACTAAATCTGAATAAATATGCTACAAAATAATAAAAAAGTAACTTACTCAATATCTTTTCGTACTGATCCCATGAGATTCTCCCTTTCTCGTATTGCCATAAAGTTTGCTTTGGTTTTATGGAATTCATGCGTATAATCCTGCAATAAATCAACATCCAGTCTCAACATAAGCTAATAATATATTTTCATCTCATTGAAGCAGTTATGTATTGTCATCACATTGTAAATTTCTGTCAAGAAAACTGCTATTTAAGAAATAAAATTGCCAAAAGGTAAAAATAACTTTATAATTACTTTCCTGAAGAGGGACCAACTTCTTTTAAATGGAAACAATTCAGTGCCAGGGTAACAGTGTCATTAAATCACTATCCTTTGTGTCTCCTAGTACCTTATGAGGCAGAATTATAAAGAAAAAATTATAAGATAAAATGACTTCAAATAGCCTAGGATAAAACTTGGGAGGTTCTTTCTACTCAATAGCGTACCTAATGGGGCTTACTTTCAAATTTCATCCTTTTGGAGCTTGCACAAAAATTTAATTCCTAAACTAAGCAAAAAAGAACAGAACCAAGAGAATTATAAAGAACAAAATAATCTTTAAATATTTTCCTTTATTTTTGTACTATTGCATTTTTAAAAGATATTAAAGAACATTCATTACTTTTTTTAAAATTCAAAGAATACAAAAATCAAAATCAAAATCCAATCTCTCAGAAAGCCCGTATTGACTTTTTAAAAACAAAAACAACACATAAATATGGGGAGAATATTAAAAGAGCACCAAAAGAAATAAAGGTAAAACAAACATTCTTCTCCACAGCTCATAACTATTATCATCACTTTCTTGTGTCTTCTTTCACGAAATGATTTTGCATATAAGCTTATCTATCATTTAATTTTGCCACATAAATCGTACTATACATTCTGATGTACACCTTGCTTTTTGTAGTTCAAAAAATATCAATCTTTCCATAATAGGAAATAGAAATCTACATCATTCTTTTTAATAGCTGTATATAATATTACCTTATGACTATCATAATTTAATAAATTCTCTACTGATAAACATTTTAGTTGCTTTCATTTTTTTGCTATTAAAAAATGCTGCAGGCCAGATGCTCACGCCTATAATCCTAGCACTTTGAGAGGCTAAGGTGAGGCCAGGAGTTCAAGACTAGCCTGAGCAACATAGTGAGACCTTGTCAAAAAAATAGAAAAATTAGCTGGGCATGGTGTCACATGCCTTTAGTTCCAAACACTTGGGAGACTGAGCAAGGAGAATTGCTTGAACCCAGGAATTTGAGATTGCAGTGAGGTATGATGACACCACTACACTAAAGCCCAGGCAACACAGTAAGACCCTGTCTCAAAAAAAAAAAAAAAAAAAAAAAAATTCTGCAATAAACATTCTTGTACCTATATTACTGAATTCTTTTTTTAAAAAGTATATTTACAGAGTAAATGCCTAGTAATAGCATAACTGGATCAAATAATCTTACATTTAAATTCTGAGAGTGCTAAACTACCTTCTATAAAGACTGTACCCATTTATGTTCCCACCAACAAATATGAATGCCTATTTTTCTATATTTTTGCCAATAATGGGTTATAAATGTTTCCATATTTGCTAATCGAACAGATGAAAAATCATTTCTCATTTTGATGTGTATTTATTTGGGAATATGGCTGAACATTTTTTTATGGTTTTGGTTACTCACTTTTTTGTATGCAAGTTCATATCCTTTGCCCATTTTCTTATTTTTTTTTCTTATTTCTATGTACATTTAGCAAATTAATCATTTGTTACAGTTTCTGGTATCAAGTCTTGCTTCAAAAATTTACCATTCACAAATTTATAAATTTCATTCATGCTTTACTCTAAACTTTATGGTTTTTTCTACAAATAAATTTTGATCTGTTTGGAATTTATTCTGGATGTGAGGCTTGAGATTGAGGTGTGTTTTTTTTTCTGTCCTGAATAATTAGCCAGTTTTTACAGTTATATTTATTTCATAATTTTTCTTTGCTCCACTAAACAGCACCTTTATCAGAAACTAAATTTATATATACGTTTGAGTCTATACTTGGACTCTATTCTTTTCTATTGACATATTTTTTTTGTCCAGCATCAAAATGTCTTAACTATTCTAGCTTTTTAACACATTCAAGATCTGGTAGGACTAGGCCCCCTTTACTACTTATCTTCATTTTCAGATTGTTTTTCTTGGTTGTTCTTGTATGTCTATGATTCCAAATGAACTCTGGTGTTACTTTGCCATTTTTTTTTAAATGACACAAACAACAAAAAGCCCCTGCTATTTCCACTGGGATAGCATTCACTTTATGAGTTGATTTAGAGGGAAATTTTTTCATCCAAAACTAGAGTGATTCTTTCCTTAAGTCTTCTTCTATGTCCCTCAGTAGACTTTTACACAAACAGGTTCTACACATTTCTTATTAAATTTGTACACACGGATTTTATAGTTTCTTCCATTTTATTTTCTAACCAGTTATTGTTTGTATGTAGGAAAACTACTTGCTTTTATATATTAATTTTATAATCCAAGATCTTAATGAATTTGTTTCTAACTTTTTTCAGTTAATTCTCTAAGGTATACTAGACATATAATCTTAACCTGCCACATAATAGAAATTGCACCTCTTTTTTCCTGTCTATATCTCATTTATTTTTACTGTCTAATTGTAACACAAAGAACTTCCAAAACAACGTTAGACATTTGTGGTGATCATGGGTATACTGGTGTTGTTTTTTTCTTCAATGGGAATGCTTTTAGTGCTTTACCATTAAACATCATGCTAGCTTTTAACCCAATATACACATTTTTGCATTAAATCAAGTATCTTTCTATTCCTATTTTTAAAAAGTTTTTAAAATTAGATATGGTTGCTGAATTTTCTCAATATTAATTTGCCTTCCTACTTGTATTACTATATTTTTAACAGCCCCCCTCCCATATAATTGTTTAAGAATTTACTTAGTTTTATTGGTACATACACTTTTAATATTTTTTCAAACAATATACTAAATACAGCAAATTATTCTCCTTCCATGCTATCTTCGAATCCTGATAAAAATATACTCCAAACCACCATATTATTGCCTATGCATGACCATTGGGTATTTCACTTTTACAACTTGCTTGCTAGGTTTCCCAGAGTATAAGTATATTTACCTAATGATGAATATAACTCAACTTCATCAGGAAAAAGCAAGAGCTATTAGACATTTTCAGAATTTTACAACACTGACAAAAAAAAATAAAATGACAAATTTCTAAAGCACTCTATTTATTTTCACAGAAAATTTTTCTTTTCGTTCTTTTAAATACATGTGTACATATCTTATCCAGGAATTAAAAAAACAAAAAAACAAAGAAACCTCCTGTGACAACCTAAAAGTCTCAAGCCCAGTATATTACCTGCAATATGTCTCTATGTCGCTGTAATGTATGCATTAATGCTGCATTCAAGGAGGGAACACCTGCACTGTTGGTATATTCTGCCATTTTATCATTTACCCCTGTAAGCTAGAAAGAAAAAAAAAAACAGTAAAATATTTTAGAAAGCACTGTGAACAGCTAAAAGCAAATTATTTACCTAAATGCCCTTTTGGCTAACAGCAAAAACAACAACAACAAGATAGCAGGTAAGGATTCAGCATTTCCCCCAAATCATCCATAAAGGCTAAAATAATACCTATATAACCTAGGAATGACTGTCATCATAATTCCAGTAGTCTGGGAGGCAGACTATCTTGAATGAATGGATGATTTCAATAAACATGTCTGTCTTAGTATAATCCAGTACCATATCTAGTAAGTATACAGTTATTAGCAAAATAACTATTTAACAGAAAGCACTTACCCTTGCCAAAAGCTGTTCAATCTCAATTGCCATTGTCTCAAACATTCTGTCTTGGCTTGATCCATTTAAAAGCGGTGTTGTGTCAGAACTAAAGAGAAGTTCAATTAAAGGGAATTCATTACTCAAATACAGTCCTTTAAAATATTCTAAAGTAATAAGGTAATTATTCTTGAAGAGATCAAGTAAAACCCCTGAGACATTCTATTTCTTAAGAAATTATGATTTTATAGAAGTTTTTCTATAAAGATCACATATGTCCTATAATATTAAATTCAGTATAAAATATAATTGAATATAAGATTTTCTTAAGCTTTAACACATCAAACCTTAAAAACATAAAAAAAAAATTCCAAATGTTTGTTTACTGTTTCCCAAATGGTAGAAAGTAACTTAATGCTATGACAGTGCTCAATTAAACTCTGAGTCTAAAATAACAAATTATGCAAAATAAAACTATAGAACATGAAGCACAGCATATAAGAGAAGCCATACAATGAATTATGGATGTTATGGCGCCTGTGAGGAATAACCTTTTAAATATCCCCAAAGGAAGTATGGTCCCTTAGACCTTAAATTCTCTCTTCTTTCCTTGACTCTTACTAAGAAATAAAACTGAAATTAAAAGATCCACAGATTGGATAACAAGTTATAGAATAATGGGGAACTTGCTTTAAGTTCTCTCTCTTTCTAGCCATGTCCAATATATTTTAGTATTTAATACTAAGCCTCTACATTTCTACTTATAATATGCAATCAACTTTTTGTTTGGTAAAAAAATGTGAATTGTCTTCTTCAATCTGAAGTCAAAAACCTAACTTTTTACAACTGAAATTTATGTTTGACAGACTCTAATTCTAAAACTACATATCCTGAAAGTTTCTTTTGCCTCTTTTGAAAAACCACTAACCTAAATCAGGTCCCCAGGCGGTATGTATTATCATACAAGTAGCTCAATACAAATCTGAGTTATATTGGACACAGACAAATGCCCAGGCAATGACTATGCTCTCCTATCTTACTGAAGACTTTGTCTTGCCCTGTGACAGTGTTTGGGTGGGGAAAATGAAACAGATTAAACCACCAGTTCAATGTCAAAAAGTACCTTGGCTACCACCATTTCCCCATTTGCTCTGTGTATAATTCCACAGCAATAACAACTAGTGGTAAATAGCCAAAAAGTAACTAAAAAGGAGGATTTTTATTTTAAGATGTTTAATTAGGTCTGAAGCTTTACTTCTTCTTGAAATATTTTAATTTATTTGCCCTAAAATATGATATCAAAATACCTAATTCTTTATTGTGTCAGAGCCAACCCAAGGTGCTGTGGTTATCTCCTAGAACCCAGGCAAAAGCCAAGGCAAAAATGCTCTGTATACTACTAATACAGATCCTCCCCTACCAGTTATATGAAAAAGAACAATGGGCCAACAGAATGAAAGCTCCATGAAGGGAGAAACTGCCTCTGTCTTATTCATAGATATATGCCTAGCACCTAGTACAGTGCCTGGGATGTGGCTGATGCTCATTAAATATCTGTTGAATGAATGAATGAATAAGGGAGCAATCTCTAATACTGGTTATTCCATATTCACCATTATCAGGATAGTATATGAGTCAAGGGAAATGGCCAAAAACTCATTTTCCATAATACTATGATTCAGTTAAATTTAATTCATTTTATAGGTGTGTGCTGATTCATAGGCCTTTAAGTTCTCAGAATACAGAAAAGTAAAGAAAAAAAAAAGATTCCTAGGAGAAAAAGTCTGGTCATCACTTTGTTTATCCACTGTGACATGCTTTCAACCTGGGCATCAAACAAAACACTTTAGAATGCATGTTGGATCTTTGTCTTCATGGCTTTCGGTATTTTATATAAAGAGATAGTTAGGCTGAAGTAATTCTACAAAGTCAGTCCCAATTTGTAGTAGAATTCCTTAGGAAATGTTTTCAAGATCGTGTTTCTTTTAAAGGAGTAATAAAAGTATTAAGTTCATGAAGCATAGAGAACATAGAAAATGCTTTCCAATCATAAAATAAATTTACTGTTAGAAAAGAACATTCCTTATTATCTTTATTTGCTAAATAAAGGTGAGCCCAAAGCAATACACTGCAATGACATCTATGTGACATGCTTATAACTTGTTTTTAGATCCTGGAGTCAATATGTTGGCCCTGCTATGAATATCTTTACAACCAATAAGCCCTTAATAAAAAGAAAAAATACTTTGGCGATAGTGTTGAAATGAGCCTTTGTGGCAATGTGCATAATATACTAGGGTTTAGAGTGTGGGCTCTGGAGACAGAAAGACCTTGGTTAAAATCCAAACTGTTTTTGTTGTTTTTATTATTAGCTGAAAAGTATCCCATGCATCACTAATCTTGGAAAAAGTATGTAAAATAAATGTGGATTGACAACTAACAACTCTGCTATCCACAATTTCTCTACTAGGTACATGGAAACATTCTGTACAAAAATGTTTCCAGTGGTATTTATATAAAACTCTTACAATAGTATATGACATGTGGTAAACACTCTGTGTCAACTATTAAAATCAATTATTAATCAGCAAAAATTAGAAACAATGTCCATCCATCAAATGGTTACACTGTGATACAGTCATACAATGTAATACTATATATAGCAAATGAATATATCAGAGTTAAATGTATCCACAGCTGAATCTCAAAACAATGTTAAACAAAAAAGTTGCAAAATAACTATGGTAGGATACTACTATTTGCTTAGTAATACAAACATATGTAGTAAAAACATATGGTGGTTATGGGGAGGGAGAAAGTGGGATGCCATAAGGGGCTTCAACAGAATTGGTACGACCATTTCTTAAAATGGGAGATAGGCACATGGGGGTCCACTATATTATTCTTTATACCTTTCTAAGTGTCTTAAATATCTTCTCATTTTTTTTAAAAAAAAGCAGATGACTTAAAGAGAGCATAAGATTCAAAGATAAGAATTTTTTTCTATACAGTAATATGCTAGTTTCTCAAAATATTACCAAAAATTAAAAATAGCTTCGATGATTAATAGCAAGGATACACACTGTCCTGGAATGCCTTCAATCCATTCTAACAGAATAACAGTATATACATACTGCTTTGCATTTGGGTACTTCTCAAATCCATTTAGCAATAAGAAAACACAAATACAATGTGGGCATATCACCCACATTTCCTTACAATGGCCAAACTAAAAACTCATATTTTTGATACAAACTCATTCTTAAGCCCTAGCAGTTTCCTCCTGACACTGTCACAATCTTTGTCTAAGGAATCCAAATAAATGCTAGTCTCAATAATTAGGAGGAATTTTAATAAGTCACTAAAAATATAAAACAATGACAAAGAAAACACCAAAAATTCATCAACAGACTAGGTTACAGAGGTTATATATTTTAGGGTTTTTTTGTCTTGTTTTGTTTTTTAGTGCTTTAAAAACATTATATAGTTTAAGGCATAAGAGACAGAATCTGGTAGTACCTATACCTGTCGCGTCTTCCATCTCTGGCATTGCTGTGACTGTAACTTGTACATAGTTTACTGAAGGAAACTAGTTTCAGGTCAAGTTCATTTTCCAGCTGTCGAGCCTGTTTCCTGAGATCTTTAACAAAATTATAAAAGCAAATAATTAGACACAAAAAGTCCATCAGCAGACATAAAAATCATAAGACTATTCTGAAGAAAACAAACTATGAAAATGATCACATATTGATCTAGTTCCTCCCATACAGAAAAGTGTTAACAGGAAGAAACCAAGGACTTGCCTAGGAAAGCAAATTAGTCACTTATTTACACTTCAAATGGGGCAAGCCAGAAAGTAGCAGTGGGAGATGCAAATTTTCAGCTTTATTCCAAAGACAGCTAGACAACTAATGTTGTTCTAACATCCCTGAAATTATTTCTATACCAATAACTAAAATTCTGTAATTCACAAGAAAACAAGAAGAGAATACAAATCACAAAGGAACTGAATATGGTTCATGACCACCATCATATAAACTTATCAGCTTAACACTATGAGAAACCATTATTGTTTTTCAGATGGATTTTGCTGTGTTTTTTTTTTTTTCTTCGAGACAGTCTTGCTCTACTGCCCAGGCCAGATGGCAGTAACGTCATCATAGTTCACTGCAACCTCTAACTCCTGAATTCAAGCAATCCTCTTGCATCAGCCTCCCAAGAAGTTGAGACTAAAAGAGTGCCACCACACCTGGCTAATATTTTTTTTATTTATCATAGAGATGAGGTCTCAAACTCCTGGCCTCAAGCGATCCTCCCGCCTCAAACTCCCAAAGTGCTAAGATTACAGGCATGAGCCACTGTGCTCTGCTTTTGCTGTCTTTTTATGTTCCAAAGCTTTATTAGGCTTATGAACCTCTTTTCATAATATTAAAATGACTTAGCAATTGAGCATAAAGAAAAAGCAAATTACCATTAACAAAAATAAAAAACTGCCTTTTAGTAAACTCAATGAAAGAAATTTGGAGAGCTGAAACTAACAATAAACAATGTGCTATTAACAAGGACGGATATGAGTATGACAGAAATAAGAGCATAAGTTTTACAAGTAGAAGCAAACAAGGAAGCAGAGAAATTGGTACAGTAGTTTGGCATCCAAGTGGTTGCATGAGCAAAACCAATGTCTGGAAACCCATACATAGATTCTCATTCATTCATGGTGAAGTGAAGGTTAAAATAAAAGGGCTGAAATATAAGAATTTCTCAGGGATAAGGAATACAAAACACTATTTCAATATACCCTGCAATCAGAGGTAGGAAGCATAGTTATCACAGTGGAGCATATTTGCTCCAAATCCCAGTTCGAATCTCAGTGTGGCCACTTATGGACTCAGATTTATCAACAATCTACTTAAACCATAAACCTCAGTTTTTTGTTTTTTAAATCCCTACCTTCAGGGTTTTTCTATGCATTAGTATTCATATGCTTAAAGCACCCGTTGCAGAGTAGGCTGTCAATAATGAGCTGCAGTAACTATTTCAGCATGGTGCTTCAAAAAAACATAACCTAATGACTACATAATTAAAGACACCAGCAGATATCTGATAAATTCTGCATAATTTAAAATGTTTTCTAGCTAATACACACATTTCTAATGGTCATTTTAACACATGTTTTAAAACTATAAGCACACTTCCCTGTAATTTTAGTAACTGTCTTCTCTAAAAGAAAACATAAGTAAAAGCATTTTGAAAGTACAACGGGCAACTATGGATGAACTTAGAATTAAGGGTCTTAGACCAAGTGGCTGATAGAGACAATACTGTGGTTTCCAGAGGCATCAGTGGGTCAGTGGGTAGCAATAGGTACTAGGTCCAAGGGGGAAAAAGGATTTGGAAAGTAGTTTCTGTGTTGCAGTAGAGAAAAGAGACAGTTGAAAGAAAAAGGTGAGCCTTTTCTGATCTTGTTGATCACCATAGTTAGGAATAAGTTTTACATGAGCACATTTTATTGGACTACATTTTCAGGAATTAAATAAATGCACTTGTCAAATCACAAGAAGGTATTTTTGGTGGAAGAGGTATAGCAAATGTAATTATTACAAATCACACAGGTTCTCTCAACTTTCCCTTTTTAACAAAACCTATCCTAGATCCCAGAACAGAAAGTAAAGTTATTTTCTTTGCCTTCAAACACCCAATCCTCGAAGTCCCCCAGCCTGAAGTTACTATGGGGACCCAGAAGGAGACATTCGGCTCATACTCCCCCCATGAACCGTACTGACAAGTTCCTCCTTTCTCTTTCCCCACTCAGTTTTGCAACAGTGACCTCAACTCCAAGGCGCTGACTCCTCTAGTCTCCCGGACTCGGGATCTTCTCGCTCAACACTCGTTTCCTCTCAGAGTTCGTACCCCAAGCCAAGTTCCACTCCCCTCAACCCGACAACCCAGCTCCCTCTTCCTCTCTATCCCAGCTCTGTCCACTCTGCCCGACCCCTGTCCCAGGTCCCGCTCACAGAGCCAGTCAGGCCAGCCTCCTGCCCCAGACCGTTCGGTCTCCTCAGTCCCCAGGCCCCAGGGCTCCCACTAGGCAAGCCCCCCTGCTCAGCTCGACCGCTCCGGAGGCCTGGCTCTTTCCTCTGCTGCCTCTCCCAAGATCCGTCCTCACTCAGCCCCTCTGACTCTCGCGGGACCCACCCGGAGGCCTCCTCGCCCTCACCTTCCCAGTAATTGCTGGTTCCTGCCGCCATTTTTGTTGTCCAACGTCAGTCGGGACAGGGCAGTAGAGGCGATGCGGGCCAGAGAGTTACCTCCGCGCCTTCTTCCGCCCTGAGGTCCGGGGCCGATGGGATGCGAGCCTCCACGAACACCGCCACCTGGTGGTCAATTTGTTATTTTGCAGCTTTTGGGTAGCGAGACTGAAAACTTTAGCTTTTGCTCCTGACATTCCCTAAAGGTTGGTATTCCTGTGCTCGTGCCCACTTTCTGCGCCCTTATCCCTCATCATCTCCCTCATCTTGGCTTATCCCTTCTCTCAGAAGGTGCCTACATGACTGAGAAGAGAGGCATGCTTAGACAACTCCCTCAATTTCCCTCATCTTCTCTCAAAAGGGTATCTTCAGCCAGCCTCTTTCTTCCCAAAGCCAGTCCCTTCATCCTCCCTTGGCCTGTTCTCCATCATCCCGCTCTCTGGCATGTGCGCTCTCCTCCACTGGCTGTTTTCCCCTGTGTCTACAGTAGTTACAGTTCAGCCCTCTTTCCTTTCCAGCCACCAAATCTAGACGGTGTGTGCTGCTTCCACATGCTCTCATCTTGACCCCTCAAATCTGCTGTCCAAACCCACCCTTTATAGATACATATATTATCACATTCTACTGGTGTGGACATTTTACTGGTTCTAGTGAAGTGTACAAACTACCTCCTATAAAGTCCTTCCCCGTACTCTCATTTATAATTGTTTTTAATATTTCCTCTACATTATTGAGATCCACATCAGATATGTTATAATATTTGCTTCAACTGTCAAGCATAATTTGCAAAATTTAGAAGAAAGCCTGCTCTATTTACCCATATTTTACTCTTTCCATTGTTCTTTTTCCTTCCTGGTGTTCCAAGATTTCTTCTCTTATCATTTCCTTTCTGTTTCAAAAACTTCCTTCAGCCATTTTTTAAAAGAGTAGGTCAGCTGGCAACATATTCTATTAGTTTTTCTTTATCTAAGAATGTCTTGATTTCCTTTCATTGCAGAAGGATATTGTTGTCAAATATAGAATCTAGGGTTGACAATTTCTTTTTGTCAGCACTGGAAAAATGTGCCAATTCCTTGTGGCCTCCACAGTTTCTGATGAGGAAATTGGCTGTCATTTGGATTATTTTTCCATTATAGTTAAGGTATCTTTTCTCTTTGCTTTCAAGAATTGTTCTTTTTCTTGAGTGTTCAGAAGTTGATTATGATGTGTTTTGGTGTAGATTTCTTTGATCTATCCTGTTTGGGATTTGCTCAGTTTCTTGATTCTCATGTTTATGCCTTTTGGTGAATTTGGGGAATTTTCAGCCATTATTTCTTCAAATACTTTTTTTGTCCCATACTCTTTCTCTTCTTTTCTAGGACTCTGATGACATGAATGCTAGATCTTTTGTTAAAGTCTCACATATCCCCAAGGCTTTACTAATTGTTTTTCAATCTATTTTCTATTGTTCAGTTCAGGTAATATCTGCTATTCTGTCTTCAGATTACTGACAGGTAAGTATATCTTTCCTTTCTCCCCTCCATTCTGCTGTTGAGCCCATTTGCTGAGTTTATGGCAGTTATTGTATTTTTCATATCTGAAGTTTACATCCAGTTCCTTATTATATCTTCTGTCTTTGCTGAGACTCTTTTTATCACTTGTTCTAAGTTTGTGATTGCTCATTATTTTTATTAAAGCTGCTTTAAAGTCCTTGTCAGATATTTCCAACATCTGTGTCATCTTAATGTTGGGGTATGTTGATTGTCTTTTTTCACTCAAGTTGAAATTTTCTGGGTTCTTGGCATAATGAGTGATTTTTAAAATTGCACCCTGCTATTATAGGTATTTGTTATGAGATTCTGGATCTTGTTTAAATCTTCTGTGTAAGCAGACTTCCTCTGATGCTGTGCTAGTGGGGGAGGCAGGGAATGCTTGCTACTTCCAGATGGAAGTTCAGGTTCTCCTTTGATACCCCAGGTGGGGAGGGGTGCCTTGATACTGCTCCTCATGAGGCCTGCACTGATACCATGGCAGGGAGGCTTGTTACTCTTGTCCAGTGATGAAAGTCCTGGCTCCCCACTTGGCCTTCTTTGACACTTTAGAAGTGGAGGGGAGTGCTTATTATAGCCAGATGGAGGTGGAATTCTAGGCTCCTCACTCAGCTTTGCTGACAATAGGTGAAGATGGGCCTTAGTTTTTTTCTCTGGCATTTGTCTAGAGTAGTGCAATTGCTGTCTGTAGGTATTCTATCTTGCTAGGCTACCTGTTTGTCTAGAGCGAGAAGCCTCTCCTTTGAGCTTTTCTTGTCTGCACGCTTTGGCATCTCTGGTTTGCCAGCTTCTCCAGCACCAATTATGGGATATATGAGACAAAAAGAAAACCCAGGGAACTCACCTTCATGTTGTTCTTGAGATCCTGAGGTCCCTAGCCAGTCTGTGATAGGGCCTAAAACTTCTGCTTGGGTTCTCTGCCTTTTGCCTGGCCTCTTTGCCTTTTTGAGTCTTTTTGAAACATTTGTGTATTTAATGTATAATGTATGAGGTTCTTTGCTGTGTGGGAGGAATAGAAAGAAATACATCTACTCCATCTTGTCCAGAGATGAAATTTTCCATTTAAATTTTAAATATATTTTAATTCTCTGTTAAAATTCATCATGTCTTCTACTTTCCTAATTTATTCATCACCGTAACTTTAAAATTTCTGATTGATAACTGAAAAATCTGTACCTCCCATAGGAGGTTTCTATTTTTTCCTTGATCTTTTGTCACTTTATCTTGTCTTTTGATAATGAAAGTAATTTTGATTAGATTCTGCATATTCTATTATAGTTAATTTATAATAATTGTTTGAGGCTCTGGATGATGTTATCTTCCTCCAGAGAAAGTTTACTGCTGCTTCTTTCAGGCAGTTTGGGTGGGGGCAGATGAGCTTAATCCAATATGGGAGGGAACTAATACCAAGTGGGATTCTGCTTTTATTAAAATTTGTCTATTTCTGGTTAGCCCTTACTTCTGATGTGTAGCCATTCGAGTTTCCTAACTGAAAGCCTGTTTACCAGCAAATCTATCAGGGAAGGGTGCTAAACTTGTATTTTCCCCTACCCAACAATACTGCCTAAAACTTCTGCTTGAGTTCTCTGCCTCTTGCCTGGCCTCTCTGCTGCCACGTGTCTCGACCTCTTAGTCACCACTTATGAACCAATAAATGCCCCAAGGTAAAAATTTTACTATTATGTTCACCTTTTGCTCTAGGATCTTGATCCCATAAGTTTTTCTTACCTTAGTAGTTCTCCGATCCTTCAAAAAGTTTTGTTTTGTTTTTTTTAAAAAATGCAGCTTTTCTAATTGTTCTTGATGAGAAGGTCTTTCAAGCCAATCCACACATAGCTGGAAGTGGAACTAAATTTTCATATTATTTCTAACTTGTCTATAGGTTACTTTGTGTTTTCTACATACCTGATCATATTATCTGCAAATAATGACAAGTTAATTTCTTCCTTTTCAATATTCATTCATAGCTGTTACTTATATTTTCATACTCATGGCTGAGATCTCTTCTGTCAATAGAGCAAAGTTCAGGTACTTCAGTGGGGTTTTTTGTTGGTATGTTTTGGCAAAGGGGAGGAGTCGTAAATGCTCCAGCTTTGCAGTTCTCATTTGACTAGCAGGACTCTAAATTTTCCTCTTTTGCATGTATTTTCTTTCATCATTTAATTGTCAAAAGGTGCTTCTGCTTTTTTCACTTTTTTCCTTTACTAGAGGCTATGTGTTTCAAAGACCACCCCTTTTAAATCACACCTGTCCCCTTTAAATTGTGTTCATTTTGAAGCCCTTTCCCTCTAGTTTGTGCTCTGATCTGCTTGGACACATTTTTTAGACCATTCAGACTTAGATGGATTTAGTCTTTCTGGCAGTAGTTTCAGGCCAAGGTTAGAACGTTATGCCCTTTTGCTGGTGTCCCTCTTCTGTCTTCCTGCAGTTTATCTCCATCTGCCTTTGTTCTACAGAGCCTGGGGTGTGGGTGCCTGTGAGTACATGCTGCGACTTGGTGATTTTTCTCATTTTATTCAGTTTGAAGTTTCAAAACTGACTTCAAAATATGCTGAGTGTGATTTCCGTATAGATTTACTTTTTCCTTCTTGTGTTTTACATTATTTTGCAATGAAATATTGGGAGATGGGTAGCTAAGCTGCCACTAATGTTTTCAGCTACGTGGAAGTTCACCTTCATTCTTTTATTTTTTTTTTTTTAAGAGACAGGGTCTCACTCTGTCATCAAGCCTGGAGTGCAGTAGCCTGATCACAACTCGCTGCAACCTTGAACTCCTGAGCTCAAGACATCCTCCTGTCTTAGCCTCCTGAGTAGCTGGGACTACAGGCATGCACCACCACACCTAGCTAATGACCTGCTTTCTTGAAAGATAGGTTCAATATAGAATTCTATGTTGGAAGTTATTTAATGTGTTCCCTAGCACTTTCAAAGTATAATTTCAATGTACTTTGGTTTCCATTATTGGGTGAGTCAAATCTCTTAGAAACTATTAATTCTTTAAAGTTAACTTATTTTCTCTCTGCTTTATATATATTTTTTCTCTTTGTCTTTGGTGCTCTGCAGTTTCACTGATGTGTCTAAGTGTGGATGCTTACTTTTTCTTGCTTGGATTAACTTTCCTTAATCTATGAACTGATATCTTTTATCAATTTGGGGAAATTCCCATTGTCTCTTAAAATAGTTTCCTATGTTCTGTTCTTTCTCTTCTTACCTCTAGAACTCTGATCAAACATGTAGTATTAGTATTATGTTAAATCCACATTTTTTTACCCTCTCCTTCATCTTTTCCTTTTGTTTTTGTGCTACATAAGAATTTCTACAGACCTATCTTCTAGTTTACTGCTTCTCTGTGCCCAATCTACCACTACAACTATCCATTTAATTTTATTTTCTGTACTTTAATTTACAGAAGTTCTGCTATTATAGTTCCCTGTGATAGTCTCAGGTTTATCTTTATTTCTTTGAAAATGGTATGTATTATTTGTTTTACAGTGTTTGATAATGTCAACATCTGAAACCTGTATAGAACTTTTTCTGCTCTTTTTGACTGGTGGGGAAAAATTGTGAGGTCTCCCCCAACTCTAAGATGGAGATACCTTACAGTAGAGATTTGAGTGTAATTCAGTCACTTAGAAGCAGTACCACCACGGCTTGACACCTGGACTACCCAAGCTACGCATAGCTGGCCAGGTTCTAGACATCCTGTTTTCTATGCCTAGTCCCTGTTTCACAAATACTCCATTCAAGTTCTGCTAAATAGAAAACTGTTGATATAATCCTTCCTTTTTTGCCCTCCCCAAACTCACATCCTCCAAATAAAAACCAAAGCTGCCAACTCCTTATTATCTTCACAATTTTTCTGTAAATCTAAAACTCTCTAAAATTATTTCTTAAGAATCCAGCAGTTCTCCAATTCGGTCATTACCATAACCTGCCCATTCCCCATCTATTCTATTCCCTATCTTTAGAATCAATTCTTTCAGTCACCTCACATCTTTCAGATGCTAGATCAAAAGCCTGTTTGGTTTTTAAAAACTCTACTAGGAACCATATGATGCATAATAAGTAACAATAATTATAAATACTGGAATAACTCCAACTATTTGAAATTAGCAATCTACACTTTCCCCATGACCCTTTCACTTTGGCTGAACCTCGGTGACAATCACAGAATATATATTTCATCATAACAATTCCTATTTCATCTACACTCTATTTCTCCATGTTCCATCTTAAATTTCTCCACCTGCTGGTTTTCCACCCACAGCCTTGACTTCATCATTTCCTCTTCATACTGCTTCTAATTGAATCAATAAATTATCTTTGCTGAATTTGAGGCATCTGTCTCAGTATACTCCCACTTCCAATTACCATACCTTCAGTCTAATCAAGTAAATCTTCTCATTCTTTTGTCTTCAATTTTCTTCCATGCTGGCCTCTGAACTTGAACATGTTTCTACTCCATATAGGCTAGCATATCTCACTTTTGCTCACCTTGTCTACATTTGCCTACACAGTAATAAGGAATAGGATCCCATTTGACCTCAGCCAAAACACCAAAAAAAATAGCATGCTTTTAATATTCTGATTAATGTAGGTGGAAATTGTATTCAAGTTAAAATTGCACATTATCTACTGATTCCATAGCTTTAAGTTGTGGATAATAATTAATGGAGTATTTATCTGAGGTTTTCAATAGATAGCATAGAATCAGTGGCATTCTAACTGCAAGTGAGAATAAGAAATGAAGACCTACATGATGGCACCTATTCATAATTGAGTACTGTATCAGCATTGACCATCATGTTTACTTTGCTGAAAACCAGCTTTTAGAATTCTGAAAAACCGAACACAGTTGGTAGATTGCTGCTTATGAAACAAAGCAAAAGAGTTCTTGATTCAGGTATAAGAAAACTCCTGAGAAAAATTCAGGAAAATATTTCAAAGATTGAAAGAAAAAGAACCATTATCACTGTTCAGACTTTCTGTAGCAATTAAGGCTGCTTTCACAGAAGCAGCATAAATACGATCTAATTTGATTTAAAAACAAATATAAAGCATTTGTCACAATTAAAACTTTACTGCATGCTTTAGATAATCTATTAAACCACAAAATGGAATTTTTTAAAAGTATTCATGTCTAGGGATTTCTTATAAATTAAGAAGATCATCTGTAAACAGATCTTTGTTTGTTCATGTATTTGATAAAATAACTTTCTTTAAAAGTGATCAGAAAATAGCAAATGAAGGAAAATGATGCTGGCTACCATGGGCATTCAACTATTATGCATAGCTAACATTATTTCATTTAATTCTCACTGCAATCCTATCATGAGAAATTGAGACTCAGAGAACATTAAGAAACTTGTACAAGGTCACCTAAGAAGAGGAAGCAAGTAGCAGAACCAAAAATCAGTCATAGATTGGTCCAACTCCAAAGTCCATGCTCAAACCTCTCTGCTTTACTTCTTCTACAGCAGAGACTTTCTTTGTAGAGGAACCAGTCACTATTGAAGTACAAGCTATTTTATTTCCTCTGGTCTAGACTATAAGTTCTTTGTCAGCAGAACTCATATTTCTTGTATAATTTTGCTTTCCCAATTCCTATTACAGTAGCAGTAGCAACAAAGTTTTGCTATATAAAAATCAAAATGAATTCAAGCCAACAAATTCATCATCACTGTGCCTAAAAGTTCCAGGACACATTATTCTAACTGGGCCTCACCTGAGAAAATAACTAAAATTTTAACAAGCAAGTTTTAAATGGGTACATAAACCTTTCAATGGTCAATTTTATGGTGTCGTTGTAAAGTGACTGAACATGTATCAGTCTGAGCTACAAACAGAAAAGAGAACCGTGGCTACTATATGATGTGATTATTTCAGAAACAAAAGCTTTCTTTTGAGTCAACTCATAGAGACAGAAACGTTCTACAGGTAGTCTGAACCTTGTACTATTTTCCCCCAGTATAGGTAGAAAAACCAAATACATAACTTTCAAATTGGAACTAATTATAACTTTTTCTGGCCTGTTGCTTCTGAAAAAAGATTTGGAGACAAAACACAAAGACAAACATCATAAAATAACTTTTATACAGGATTAGTAGATCTGTTTACATATAAAAAACAGAAAGAACCTCATTACAGTTAGATTTCACATAAATTACACAGATTGACTTTTTAAAACTACTATTCAACTTCATTTAAAGTCCCTTTTAAAAATTTCATTTTGAAGGCACAGTGCATGAAATAAACCAATGACTGAAGCACTTGAGATGAATGGGTGTTGCACACCTCATATAAATAGCTATAGATTGCTCTGGAGCTGAGGAGTATCACTCTGAAACAAATGGAGAGGTGAAAAGTTGATTTTAATCTGATCACTAAAAAATACCATTATGTCATACCTCCAGAAAATCTGCAGCATGGCCAGCATAGAGTGTAGTTAGCACACTCATGCTATTTATAAAAACCATAATCATATATATTTACATAATTTATGGCCAATTGCCTCAAAATGGTAATCTCCTTTCAAATTTCATAATATATTTTGTCAGTCAAAATCAACCAAGATAATGTTCCGAAAGTCAAGTGGAACCACTAATGAATTATTGCTAAAAATAGGAGAAATGGGTATTAGGAGAGATTTCTTCATAAACTAGAAATCCAGTTAACATTAATCAAGGACCCTAATCACTCTCCAAAATTCTGCTTTAATTAAAACAAATTAGAAACTCGAAGAGTTCTCAAAAAGTTGCTAGATAGAAAATCATTGAACATCAATCAGAGTGGAATTTTTAGTAATAACAATAAAGCAAAAATATAGGGGAAATGCTGGGTTGCTACTGTTAAAACAATTCCACCCAAGAACCATAACATAGGGCACTATTACAGCATTCACAGCCAAGAAGCTTTTAATACAGCAGGGGCAAAACCTGGCACAAGTGCATTTCTGGCAACAAGAAGGTAAAACTATTTAATGCTGAGAATAAATGGAAATGGACAAGCAGGTCACGGTTACTAAGTAACTGGTATGAGCTCAGAAACACAATAAGCTCAGACATAAACACTAACCTTTTATTTATTTGTTAACTCATAATTAGTTTTAAGTTCAATAGTAATTAATTCAGCAAATCCCATTCAGGTAAAATTTACCAAAGATTAACCAATCGATCACACTAGGCCAAATATACAATATGTTTCCTTTCTGGAACACGACAAAGTCCCAAAGCAAATCCCTTCCATGTGCATTTGCAAGCATTCCTCAGCTGGATAGGATCCCAATCACTACCCAAGTGTTCTGTAACATACATCAAAACCAAAGGGTTTCCTTCTGAAACTATAATACTTGGGCTCATCTTACTGAACTACATAATCAACACAAGTACATTCACAAAGGCAGACACTTCGAACATTACCTACTCAATCATTTTGATTTTAGTAAGGAGCTAGGAAGGGAAGGTGATCACCAGGACAAAAACCATGCCTTGTGAGTAAAGAAAGGCACAACTTAGATTGGGGCAAATTTCTTAATACTGTGATACTTACTTGCCTCCATGATTCCAAGGAAATGGAAAGTCTCTAGGAGAAACACTGAAGAAATGCGTCCCCATTCCACATGGCTTCAATGCCGTAAGCAGTTAATGTGGTGTAATACTAAATTAGATCCACAAATAGAGGACAGAGCAGAGCTGAGAACACAGTCTTAGTAGTCATGGATCATGTACATTCATGTTCATAGGGTAATACCGGTTTAGAAGACCTTATTTTCCAGCTAAATGCATTATTTAGAAATTCATTAAAGATTGAAAATTTATAGCAGAATTTGGGGGTTTTTGTTTTGTTTTGTTCAGGAAAAATGCTAAAAGAACTCTTTGTATGTTCATTTCTTTAAAAACTTTACACACATGGCTGGCATGGCCTCCAGCCACTGACATGTACAGTTAAAGACATGTTTAATCCAAAAGAGCAGTAAAAGGTATTCTCTAGTAAAGACCAATGCTGATAAAGCAAAGGCTGTCACATCAACTTTGTTTCATTTATAGCTGCAGTATCCCAAGTAGGGCCAGATACTCATAGATAGGCCCCTTATTGGTTTTCTAACTTTGTACTCTTAAAATTAAAACTGAAAAAGAGCAATACACCACATCCTTAAATAAAAAATAAAAGATTAGAAGAAATTAAATCATGTATATTTCATTCACTATTAGTATCCCACAAGCTTTGTTCCACATATGTGGTGGGATGAGAGTGAGGTGGCAGAATTTAGAGTTGCTAATACCAGGATTAATACCAGAATGGCTTAACCTTGAATCACTCAGATTTATCACAGATACTTATTAACAAATGTCATGACCTCACTATTCCTGCTAAACAAAATCTCTTTTTATAAAGCCACTTTGGATGCATTCCTCACAAAACCTGGTTGAATGACCTAGGTGGGTGGAGGGTAAACCACTCTACATGAAGGCTTTGGAGTCAGACGCGCTACTGTTGCGCCACGAGGTCCTCACATGAAGGCTTTGGGATGACTGATACATTAATGGATATAGAATACAATTTGAAAAGATGAGAGCAAGTTTTTTGATCCCCTGATTTAGTACAAGTTCAGCAGCAACTTGGCCATTAAAACATTCAAAAGTATTAAACCATTAGATCATTGGTAAGACTCATACTTACAAAAAGCATTATTTCCATTGAATAGCATAAGACAGACACAATAAAATGTAAATCTTTCAGGTTTTTGCCTGATTGGCAGTGAAGATGACACATTCACACCGCGGTGTTATAGCACACAGCAGTTCATAGTTTAGTTTTTTTTTTAATGGAGGGAGCCACATTTAAAAGCTTTCAACAGAATTTTAACAAAATTGGTTGATCGAAAAGAGACTGTCAAATGAAACATTAGGACAAAGAACCCAATAACTTTCAGAGGCCTATATGAACAAGATAGGCCAAGCTATTTCAAGAATACTATGCTATTATAGGGCATAGGCTTGGGCTGGAGCATGAAATATAGATATTTTGTGTTCAAATGTAGGTTAAGAATGTGCAAGTAGGTCTCTTCCACACTTCCAGATATTTTCAGTAGAATTCAGATCTTGTAGATGGCTGGGTCATGAGTGTACAACATAGAAAAAGGTTCAAATTTAGGAAATATGAAAGAGCTAGGCATTTCTAGAATAAGCTAGTGCTTCACGGATAAAAGCAGCAGCACCTGTGGGTTTTTACCAAGTTAAAAGACAGGCAACATGAGTTTTAGCTTTTGCTAGATCTCTCTCTCAGCTCCATTAAAGTGGGCATTTAGATCTTTTACAACAAAGCCATTAAGTTCTCCCTTAGAATGGGGATATTTAGAAGTTTGCTAAACCTTACAAGAGAGGTAGTGAAATCCTGCTTAGAGTGCAGCCCACCAGTTCTGATTCTAGCCTTGGAACAGGTAGAAAGCCAAATGCGGAAACCCATTTATTCATTTTCTAATGTTATATGTGTTTAAAAATCAATTCAACTTCCATTAAACCTGAATAAGAGAAACTCCAGCTATTTCATAACTAGAGAAAAGTACTCCTCAGTAGGTTGAGAAAACCGAGTTTTTAAAGCTTTATGTCAGATTCTGACTGCTGTCCCTGCCTTAATGTTCTGGATTCTTTTGGCCATTTAAAATAAAGGAAAAAAGCTAAAGCCACTAGTAAACACCTGATGTACAAAATACAACATCCACTAGTTGGCTTTATGCCGTTATTACGTAAGCTCCAAATAGCTTATCTTAAATTAAAAAGAAAAACAAAGTGGCTGTCCCATCTCTGCTGCATAAATAGACATCAGATTTCTTTTTAAAGGTTAAGAGTACTTTAAGGAAGGGAAGTTCAAAACTGCCAGCAAAATTCACAGAGAATACAAATTTAGCAAGTTAACTTCCCAAAGCTCTTTGAAGAAGCAAGATAATTTTTCTTCTTAATGCAGTGTCTCCCAGTAGGAACTGTAATTTTGCTTGGTACTTTTGCTGGGAGATATGCAAAGTGTTTTTCAATGTTTGCTGGAATATAATGTTTCCTCTTCAGTGTCTGTTTCATCCTGGAACTCATGGCTTAGGAGGGACTTCTTGGAGCCAGTTGACATCATGCGAATTTCATCTTCATACTCATCATGATGCTGCCTGAGCCGATGAAAGCCATCCTTGTGTCTATTCGACTTGATTGAGCAGATGCACCAAATAATGCAAGCTGTTAGGATCAATGCCGACATGGTGGCACCTGCCAAACAAAAACCATCACGTGGGTGGTGGTGTACTTTAAGGACATGAATAAGCAGCTACTTACAATAGCACTTTTAAGGATATGCCCCTCACTTATTTTATTTTTATTTCATGCACTTAAGAAAAACCTTTTATTATTATAGAAGCAGTATATGTATAGTATGCAAAGTTAGAAAGTAATGGTTAAGCAAAAGTAACAAAAACTAAAACCATAAAACCTCACATCTTTACATTTCCTTACCCAGAGATCATTTTTAATTATCTCAGTGTAATTTTTCCAGATCTTTATGCATGTGTATGTACATCTATTTTTTCTTTCACCACAATGAAATTACACTGTCTATTGTTCTGCAACCTGCTTTTTATAACTTCTACTTTTCCTTTTCAGTAACTTTTTGTTTCATCCAAAACCCCTCATTTATTTTAAATTTGTACATAAGGGTATCAAAGAGTCTTAATAACAAAAATAATAAAATAGTATAAATTAAGTTCACAACAGCTAAGAGAGACAGGTTTAAACCACAGCTGAATCCTAGCTCCTGTATTTTTAACCACAAAGTTATTCACACTTTATCTGATTTGAGTGAAAAACTCTTTAAACACACCACAATAGGCTCTATCACTGGACCATGTTTCCAATATACTACTTTCAACTAAGGATCTCTCCTACACACAACTTGTATTAAAACTTGGTTATTTTGCCTCAAGTCCAAGTTCCACTTAGAAGTGAATTAAGGCTCTTTGGGTCAAATAGATACAATACAGCAGAGTATTTATTTTACCACATATTTTTTTCTTCTTAACCTTTCAGTAATTCAAGCAATGACACAATTAACTTGAGAAACCAAACATTTCCTCATTCCTGGATCTTGGGAAAGAAGAATTAATATAAGTGAAAGTCCCAGGAATTTATAACTTTAATATTATATAAAGCAAATCATTCATTCATTCAACAACTCTTCATTAAGATCCACTATGAGCCAATTATGGCTCTAGGATCTGAGGATGCAGATAAACTCCTTGCTCTCTCAGAGTTTACATTTTAGTGGGAGAGACTGAATATAGACAAATAAATGAACACATATATAATATAATGCCAGCTAGTCATAAGTGCTATGATGGAAAAAAACATGGTAGAGAAAGTGACAGGGGTACTATTTTAGTTAGGGTGATCAGGGAAGGCCTTTCTGTGGAGGTGACATTTGAGTACAGACCTGAAAAAGTGAAGGTCAAGCCATGAGAACATATGTGAGAACAGTGGTCCAAGAAAATCAGGTTTAGATAAGAAGACATTAGAAGAAAAGTAGTTAGCTTCAGGTGATCATGGAGGTGATCCACTCTCAAACAGAAATGTCAAGACTGGTTTTAACTTTAACTACTAAAAATTAAAATTTCTTTACCTGATACAGTTACCACAAGCTCCCTTGGCAAACCAAATATCCGATTATCTGTGTCAAAGACTATGACCACAGAACTAGCTGCATCATGATGCACAAAGACCTAGAAGGATAAAGTGTAAGAATTATGAAAAAGTTTACTTCAGGCATACTGCATCCCTGCTACATTCTTAGGGCCTGCATAGCAAACCAAGGAGATGATTCACTGTCATCTAAAGCATACAATATGTTATCAAAATTCCCCTTTTGTTGCCAAAGGAAAGAAAGATAACAAGATATCATAATCAAGAGGTGGTCATAGTTTCTATTTCTTTATTCCCCTCAAGCTTTCTAGCAAGAGTTTCAAAATAAAATAGAAGTATTATTAAGAATAAAAATTTACATGATACTACTCAATTTGAGTTTCTTACCTGTGAATGTTGTTGCTGGTACCCATCAGCAATGGCATTGATGTTATGGACACCTGGGGCTAACAGTACATGGAAATAACCTCCCTCTTTTGTGTGTACCTTTATTCCTTCATTAAGTACAATGACTGCTTTAGAGATTGGTTTTCCAGTCTTATCTTTAACAAATCCATGGACTCCCTTGTGAACCTGAAAAAACGTTTAAAATATAAATTTATGTTTTCAGAATGCCAGGTATTCTGGAGGCAATAGTTTGAAGCATGGCCAAAATCAACAAAACAAACCAAAAAAATCACACAACCTGTAAGGCTTGCTGATTTCTCCCTCCCCACTGACTCTGACCTTGTTTGCTACTCATTCAATGCTTCCAAGGTCAAAGAGATGGAGATAAAAAGAGAACTCTGATATAGTCAAAGCCTAAAGCATTAGAACCCAATCTTCTAAGACCTTGAATGATTTCCTTCCTACAACAATACACTGACTCTAGTAACTGTGTGTGATATTCAAATCCAAGAACCTGCAACATCTTGCAAGATCAAATTACTTCCAGATAGGTAAATGAATGGCATCTATTTAGGAAACATAAAATGGACAAAACTCTCCTTTTTATATAAATTTTAAATAAATAAATTTGTGGTAAAAGATTAAGACAATGTTTTGATAAAAGTTTCCATTGAACATATTCCTGGGAGTTTGCTTCTAGTTAAAAGAGAAGGACTCACCTCTACCAACATGCTAAGAAGAGATCGTTTATTTTCTGCCCACAAGGAAGGGAGTTGTGCTGCACTAGGAAAGTAGCAACAGCTTGTGTACACTGTGATTTCTGGACAATGGCCATAGGTGACACTATAATCCTAGAATATAAAGTTCAAAATCAAATGTGGGAAAATTAATAAATAAAAGTAAGAATGAGGTTTTGTGATACAACAAATAAGTGAAATAAAAAGAAAACCTTGCCAATGTAAACAAAGAATCTGTAAAGCATTTTACGGCAAATATAAACAAACCAACTCTGTATTATAATCAGTCACAAACATGACAGCTCCTAAGAAAGACTTTGAGACAGGGACTATGTCTGATTCATTTTTATATCTTTAGTGCTTCTCACAGTGCCTGGTAGGTAGAGGAGGTTTATTATGGTTTGTTGAATAAATGAATGAATGAATAAGTACACGGAGAGGACTAGCTTCCCTCTAAACCCAGAAATTTCACCATTGTTCTCAGAGCTTTGGAAAGAAGAATAAACATTTGTTCTCTGATACCCTCAACCAGTAGCCTACTGGTGACAATAGTCATTGCCTGCAACATAGCATTTATCCAGGCATAGGAACTGCCTGTGTAGATAGGTTCAAAAACCTAATTTACCATCTTTCCCCCAAAACCTGTTCTTTTTCCTAATTCAGTTAATGGTATTAACTCATTTTTCTCACATAGCCATGAAATCTCTTGTCTTTTACTTCTTTATTTCATTATTATCAAATCCATAATTTGCCAAATCTTATCAATTCCACCTCTACACTATCTCTAAAACGTCATCCTTTGACTCCACTCCCACTGCCACTACCTTAATCCAGGCCCTTATTACTTCTTGTCTCGACTATTCCAAGCCAGCCTCCCTGTAACAGGCTATCCTTCCTCCAAACTATCTTAACCCACTGTCAAGATATTAATTTCCCCAAAGCACAGCTCAGATCATGTCCCTGTATCATCCCTGCTCAAAACCTCAGTGGCTTCTCATTCTTTACTAAAACAAAGCATTCAGAGCTCCAGACTCTCTTTTCCATTCTATCTTCTGCTGTTCTCTATTACATCCCATATTTTAACTAAACTAGACTGTTCCATATTGCTTCCTCTCTGCATCCCAAATGCTATCTCCTCTGTAAAAAGAAGACTGTATTTCTGACCAGATATAATCTTTTCTGTCTTTAATTTCTCATGGCATGTTGAAAATTGCTTTCTTCTAGATCAAATCAATTAATTCTGTAACATAGTTATTTGTATAATAGGCCAGGGAATAAATTTTATTTATCACTAATACAGCAAAGTGCCTGCCAGTAGTAAGTTCTTAGTAAATAAAGGAGGTAAGGCAGGCAGGGATGGGAATGAAGTCAATTTTCTGCTTGTACACGTGAACAAAATGATCAGCTAAACCATGCATCTGCAAATGACTCCTATCTAATTTGTAAGTGGATGGACAACCAATTAAATTGCTATTAAAAAGAAATTAAAGAAGACCTAAGTAAACGGAAACACATACCATATTCACAGATAGACAATATTATAGAGTTGTCATTACTACCCAAAGTGATCTACAGATTCAACATAACTCCTAAACAAAATCCCAACGCCTTTTCTGCAGAAAAAGAAAAGCCTATGCTCAAATTCAAATGGAATTATGAGGAGCCCTGAATAGCCAAAACAATCTTTAAAAACAACAAAGTTGAGGGACTCACACTTCCCGATTTTAAAATTTACTACAACAAAGTTATAATAGTCAAAACAGCAGTATTGGTATCAAAATAGACATATAGACCAATGGAATAGAATTGAGAATCCGGAAATAAATCCATACCTCTATGGTGAATTGATTTTTGACAAGGATGCCAAAACCATTCAATGGGGAAAGAATATTCTTTTCAATAAATGGTGCTGGGACAACTAAATTTCTACATATAAACAAATGAAGTTAAACTCCTACCTCACACCATAAAAATGAACTCAAACTGTCTCAATGACCTAAATACAAGAGCTAAATCCATAAAATCCTTTAAAAAAAACTTCATAACTTTGCATTTGTTAAGGGATTCTTAGATAATACAACAATAGAATAAACAAGAAAAAAACAGATAAGGTGAACTTCATGAAAATTAAAAACTTTTATGCATCAAAGGACATGATCAAGAAATTAGAAAGACAACATACAGAATAGGAGAAAATCCTACCATATGTCTGATAAGGATTTAATACCCAGAATATATAACATCCAGGATATATCCTTTATGTTAATATGTAAAGAACTCCTACAGCTCAATAACAAAAGGATAAACAACCCAATTTAAAAATGGGCAAAGGACTTGAACAGATGTTTTTCCAAAGAAGATGTACAAATGGTCAAAAAGCACCTGAAAAGATACTCAACACAGTTAGCTATCAGGGACATACAAACCAAAACCACAATGAGAAACCACTTCACATCTACTAGGATGGCTATAATAACTAAAAAAAAAATAGTAGTATTGGTGAGGATATGGGAAAATCTGGAATCCTTAAACATTGCTGGTAAGGAAAATGGTACAGATGCTGTGGAAAACAGTTTGCTGGTTCCTCAAAAAGTTAAACACAGAATTACAATATAACCCAGCAATTCCACTCCTAGGTATATATCCAAAAGAATTAAAAACAGGGATTAAACAGATACTTGCATGCCAACGTTCATTGCAGCATTATTCGTAATAGCCAAAAGGTAGAAACAATGCAAGTGACCATTAACACACAAATTAATAAACAAAATGTGGTATATACATACAATAGAACATTATTCAGCCATAAAAATGAAGTATGGATACATACTACAAAATGGATGAACCCTAAAAACATATGCTAAGTGAAAGCAGCCAGACACAAAAGGGTAAATATTGTATGATTCCACTTATATGAAATATCTAGAATAGGCAAATTCATAGAGACAGAATGTAGATTAGAGGTTCCAGAGGCTGTGGAAAGAAGAGAATAGCAAGTTATTGATTACTGGGTACAGAATTTCTTTTTGGGACAATGAAAGAGTTCTGGAAATAGATATGGTGATAGTGGTACAACATTGTAAATGTAATTAATGTCACTGAACAGTACAATCAAAAATGGTTAAAATGGTAAAAACAAAACAAAAACAAAAGAAACCCTATCAGGTTAATTTTAGGGCTAAACATGTCAAGAAAGCCATGAAGCAGATGTCATTCACTTTGCAATATCAGAAAAGTTGCCTATTCTTTCACTCGATGGCCAATATTCATACCATTCTAACCATGTTCTATAAAGCATACCTTCATGCTGCCCAGGTGACTGTGCCATTCTGCTCCACGCATTACTCCTCCCGGAATATTCTCATCTATAAAAGTATTGAGAGATGTAGAATCAACAAGACCACAAGGTGAGACCCCCTCCCCCACAAAAGCAACAAAAACAACATTAACAAAAGGAAAATACTTACCTGATTTATTGGGGCAACTGGGCTGACCCATGTGCATCGATGGATGATTATTTGCATAAAGAGATGCCAAATGCTTCAGAGTCTCTTTATTTTCCACTGCAAAAAGAAAAATTCAGAAGTCAGTGAAGAAATCCAAAAGATTTTTCTCCAAGTTCATCTTCATGGATACGAGTCATCTTCTCCGAGTAAATTTTACACTCCACTGAAGTTTATTGAGAAGTTATTATAATTAACTAAATGGTTTTGTTTAGTCCAAGATAATCATCCTAAGACAACAAACATTTTTCTTATATTAACAGGTACTAATGGTGAGTACACAACAGGCTACCACACTAAAATACAAACTTGTATTTTGGGGCAACTGTGGCCTAATAACAATATTCTTTGTAAGCTGCATTGAAAACAATCCAAACTATCCCCATATACTGTGACCCCCACAGAGATTCAACAAGTAACTGTTTAACTCACCATGAGGTGTAACCAGTTAGTCAAAGTTTAAAGCAGGGGAGGGTAACTTTGTCCTGTTAATATTTGGTTACATATGAGTTTCTTGAGGCAGGTATATTGTGTCATATTCACTTGTATTCCCAATATCTATGGACATAATAATTGCTCAATAAATGCTTGTGGACTACATTGAACAGTATGTAACAAGATGGGTAGACTCAGTAAAGCTAGGCTTTTATTAGATCTGACCTCTCTTCTCCAAGTAACTGTTTGAACTGTTGATGTATGTACAATCTTCTTATGTTGGTTATTTCCTCATGGTTATGCTCAAATGTTCACCATTTAAAAAATTTAGGAGGGATGTTACTTAATTGGAATTTCCTACCTAAGGTTAAATAGTATATATATGAAATGACATTCTACATACCTGTCTGTACAGGCTTGTCATATGGGTATGTGACTAGCACAGAACCACCATCTAAAGCAACAGAAAGACTGAAGTCCTGTTTTTGAATCAAATTTTCAATGATGGCTTTGGTCTCTGGCTGGGAGGCATTATCTGAAAAAGAAAAAGTCAAATATAAAATACCAAGTTTTAAATCTTAGTATGAGTATCCATGAAAATAATATCTACTTGAACACAAAAGGCTAACTTAAAAATCTGTAGATAAATACTTTATTTCTCCATAAGGCACTATCTCAAGCAAGAAAGATATATTATAGAAGGCAGGTGATTCTGAGTTTTATATACTTCAGGATACTAATGAGTCTAAGCAAGTTAAAGAAAATTCTTATTGAGGAAAAAGAAGGACAGACATATCCTGCTATAAAAAATAACTTAGAAAATATATTAATATAAACTATCTTTGAAAGAAATTAAGATTTTCAGAAAGCAAGGTGTTTTTTGCAGCACTGTTTATAAAAGCAAAAAATTAGAAACAAGCTAAATGTCCATCAGTAAAAAATGGCTAAATAAACTAGAGTATTGTCATAGATTAATGGCATAGTAAGAAGCCATTAATAAGAATGTTAGAGGTCTCCAAGTACTGAGATGGAAAGATTTCAACAATATATTCGATGAAAAGAGTTACAGAATGATACAAATAGTTGATGATCCCATTTAAGTAAAGAAGAAACAGGCCCCTCCAAATCAACATATATATATATTGTGTGTGTACACATATATGGGAGGGTTGAGAGAGAAAGAATATACATCCCTATACAACTAGTGATGGAACCCCAACATTACTGATTGAATTTTTATGAAAAAAACTTTTAAGTTTGCAAATGACAAAGGAGAAAAATTCACAAAGTTTTCTGGATATCTGTATACATTTATACCTCACATTCGTAACCTAGACAAGAAAGTACCCCATTATTCACCGACACAATAGGATCAACCAATCTCCTAGCAAAGAGAATGAAAATTATCTCCAAAGTATTTTAATGGCTTAAAAACTAGTCTTACTTGTGAAGTCTGTATCCAAGTCTTTGCCACGAGCATTTGTTCGTCCTATCTTTGAAGTACAATCTTTCTCTTGTGCTCTCTCTCGCCCATCCGGATTTAGAGAAGGGACAATCACAATCCTAGTCCTGTCAACCAACTAAAACAGAAAGAGAAATCAACAAGTTTATTAGCTCTATGTAGAATCAACAGGCACCCTCCCATGCATGTCTCAAACAGAAAATCTTTATTATTTATTTTAAACACACTTAATTTAAAAGGTAGAATACTAAAAGAAACATATAAATAAAATTTTCTCATGCTTCAAATAAATTAAAAAGAAGCAAAAAACTACTGTACAACTAATGTTCCCAGAGACCTCCTGGTGACTTAGAACAGGGGTCAGAAACCACTACCTTGCAGGCCAAACCCAGTCTGCTGCCTGCTATATGAGGTTTTATTGGCATATGTTTTCATTTATATGTAACTGCTTTTGTGCTATAATGACAGAACTGGATAGTTATAAAACAGAGCGTCTGCGGCACAAAGCTTAAAATACATACTACCTGGCCTTTTTATAGAAAAAGTTTGCTAACCACTGGCTTAGATCAATAATAATAGTGAGACTGTATTTTCTAGATTAAAAATTAGAATGTATAATCTGTATAATCTGACAAATATCAATGTATATTTGGAAACAATCAGAAGAGTTGAAATCAATATGTCAAAAAAAAAGGAAGTGGGATATTTGTCTTACCCATAATTAATAATTTCTCCTTCAGATGATTCATAGCTACCCGATTTTTGATATACTTCATCTTATATATTTCTAATAGTAAATCAGAATAAGTGATCCCTGGCTTATTTATTCTGGCAAAATAGTCTACAGATTGAAAATATTTGAGACCCTTTAAGTCCTTGGTTCTAAATCTCTCCCCTGGTGGAGATTTTTTTCTAAGGTATACCTTGAACTTCACCACAGGCCTACTGAATCAGAGTCTCTCATGATGGGGGATCTCTGGACATATGTATATATTTTTAAGGGCTCTGCAGGTAATTCTAGCCCAAAGGTGGGGACTCTGCAGCCTTGGGGCCACATGTGGCCTTCTAAGTCCTTAAGTGCACCCTTTAGACTGAATCCAAATTATTTTATTTTTATTAATACATTTTTGTCCATCTTTTATATTTTTATTTTTAAAATGAACATATTTAAAATATCAAAGAATAAAATAAGCTTCAACAAAATAATCCTCCCAGATTGACTGGCACAATTAGAATATTAGTAAGCCATAGGGGTTAAATTGACAGCTGCTATGCTCAGGATTTAGTTCTAACTTTCCCCCACCCAACTGGCGCCACTACCACATGAGGCTGGTTGTCGAGAGTTTATCTGGGTTGAGTACATCAGTCTGTTGTCAGCTTTTGACAACACTGCACTGTGTTTCTGTTTGAAGTGGAATTTGTGAATAGTTGCACAGCTGGACGGTACTTTTTAATTCTGTCTGCTTAATAACCCATGACATCAAAGAAGACTAAGAGAATGCTGAAGGAAGAAAACAGATTTTTTAATGAGGATTGGGAATTGCAATATTATCTTGTTTCTGCTAAAGATGATTTGCTTGCTTTGTGATACTGCAATATCAACATTAAAGCAATTCAATGCTCATCAGCATTATAACATTCCTAAGGACCACAAATATTTTAAACTAGAGGAACAGGAGTGAAAGTTTGTACTGCAGAAATTAAAAGATAAAAAGCAAAAGCAAAGACAATTCTCTCAAGCAGCAATAAGACCTGGAAATAACACTAGTGAAGCAACTTATAAAGTAGCTTATATACTTGGGAGAAAAGGGAAGCCATTTGGTGATATAGAAAGTATGAAAGTATGCATTTGTTGAAGTTAAAGGATGCTTAGACCCTAATAACGTTTCAAAGTACAAACAACTACCTCTTTCAAGGAGAACCATAACTGATTCACAGCATGAATTAGCCTTCAACTTAACAGAAGAACTTCATGCAATACTTCAAAAGGAAAATATATATTATTCAATCACTTTGGATGAATCAACTGATACTACAGACTCAGTGCAGGTTTTATGCTTCATTTGGTCATAGCAGAAGATTTTCTTTGGTATAAAGAGTTTCTTGCTTTGGACACTCTTGCAAACAGAACATAGGGAACAGACATCTTCAACAACTTTCAAGGTAAATGTGAAGTTGGGCTAAATTTGGTAAATTTAGTGAGTATATGTACAAATGGTACACCTTCCATGACAGGAAAACATGAAGGGTTTATTGCACAGATAAAAAAGTATTAACAGATTCAGACGCTCTGATTTCTTTTCATTGTATCTTGCATCAGCAAAATCTCTGTGCTAAATTTACTATGTTAAATGACACTTTGCAACAAGTATTAAGTATTATTAACTATATTCATGCAAATGTAACACAGCACGGTCAGTTTCATAACATGCTAAAGTTAAATGATGAGGTATTCAGTGTGGGTTTGCTGTATCATTCTAAAGTGTGTTGCCTATCACAGGGTCAGGTGTTAGCCAAAATTTTATTTCTGCGAGAATAGATACTGTGTTTCCCAGAAAATAAGACAGGGTCTTATATTTATTTTTCCTCAAGAAGACACCCTAGGGCTTATTTTCAGGGGATGTTATTTTCCCCTCAAAGCCTCAGCTTGCAGCACACACAGGATGGCCGGGACCTGACAGGGGGAGCCGACCTTGTTGGTGGGGCTGCTTGCACTTTTCAGGTCACCTCTGGGATAGTAGCTGTCATGATGGGGCAGATGAGAAGGGCTGCTTGTCTTCTTTACTGCTCCGCAACGAAATGCATGGGTTGTGCAGATACTGCTGCGTAGCCACGCCCATCAATAGGTCTTAGTTTCGGGGTAGGGCTTATATTGCACAAATGCTTAGAAATCCTGCTAGGGCTTATTTTATGGGTAGGTCTTATTTTCGGGGAAACACAGTAGTTAAATTTTATGAAGAACAGAATCAGCAATGTGAATGATTGAAAGAAGATTTCTATAGGAATGTAGCATTTCTGTGTGATATCATGTCAAATCAAAATGACATGAATATTTCTTGGCAAGGTAAAATTAAGTCTGTATATGATATGTAGTAAAAAATCCAAGCATTTCAAAAAAAGCTATCTTTTTTCAAAACACTTGTTCTTCAAAAGGATGTTTCAGATGAACATTTTCCCTAGTTAGCAAAGGTCACTGATGAGCAGGATGATATATGCAAATCATTTGAAGACTATGTAGCTATTATAGACCTATTAATTGGAGAATACAATGAAAGGTTCACTGACTTTGAGAATCATGACATCACACTCAAATTAGCATTTCAGCCTCATCTAGTTGATATCCCAAGACACCTAAAAACTACAGATGGAATTGATTGAGCTCTCAGTAGATAACATTTTAAGGTCATTGATCCTAAGAAAGACCCAACTGAAATATGGAAAAATACAGTAGAATACCCATGCCTTTGACAACATGCCTTGCTTTTCAACCACTTATTGCTGTGAATCTACATTCTCCTACCTAGCCCAAATCAAAGATGCCCTTAAGGTCACAAATGACTGACACTCATCAAGGATCAACTGGAACTGGTGCCCTCTATGCTACAACCAAATATTCAAGTACTTTCCAACAAAAACTAGACACAACAAAGCCATTAAAAGGTTAACTTTAAAATTAACAAGTAGTTTTCATTTTTTTGAAATTATTAAGTACAGAGTAGTTAGATTTTTATAAACTAATGTACATTTTAAGCATATCTAAGTTTCTTGAATGTGGCTTATTTGATTATAGCTAAATTAATGCAGGCTTCCAACATGAAAAGGTTCCCACCCCTGTTCTAGCCCTTAGTGCAAAACAAATGGCAATCTAAAGTGATCTAGTCTTGTGAGTGAACTGTTTAAGCCCAAATAGACCAGTGAAGCAAATTCTCATAAACTAGGAGTTTTGAAATTCCTGCTAGGCATTTTACCTAGCATATATAGTCTTTTATAAAAATAAGACCAGTAGGTTGCAAATCTGGACAAATATTAGATAGCCTAAGGCACTTTTAAAGAAATATTGCTACCTCTAGGGATGGGACTCAGGCATTGGGTTTTTTGTTGTTTTTTTTTAAAAAAAAAGCTTTCCAGGTATTTCTAATGTGTAGTCAGGGTTAAGAAATACTGTCCTAGATACTCTCCCAATTTTAAAAAGGCAAAAAATGTCTTTGACATACTACTTGCAACTCACATGAAGAAGTCAACAGAATTTGCCTTGCTAAAGATGGTAAAATAATTTTGTATCAAGTCTAATTTAAGTTCATCTTACTAAATCACATAAGTCCATTCTGATCCTAATCATGACATCAATTCTTTCCGAATTTCTTCTGGGGGAGGCAGAATGGTATAACAAAACTGCATGGGGCTTTAGAGTGAGACACACTTGGGTTTAAATTCTAGTTTTTCCAGCTATAGGGACCTCCTATAGGTTAATGAATATCTCTCAGTTTCCACATCTATAAAATGAAGATAATCTATCACAGGATTGAAGATTAAATTAATGGTGTAAGTAAAGTACTTGGTATAGTACCTGGCACATAGTATTAATATGTATTCAACAAATACTAGTTCTTTTCCCCTTTCCTAAGTTCACTATGGACTGTTGCAATAGTGAGTACTGCAGAAGGATGCACTCTTTCCTTCCTTTCTCTGAGACAACATAGAACTGAGTTGCTTAATCATATGTGATTAAGCCTCTGGATGGAATTTCCTTTCTATAGTCATGAATGGCTAAAGTAGATAATGCCATAATGCTTTTTCTAAAATCACTTAGCAGCCAAGATGTCCAATAATTTTTTATATATTATATAAAAAGAAAAACTACATATCTTCCACTAGATTTTTCAAGATAGGGTTCTAGTTACAAGTAACTAAGAATGGATGTCCCTCAAGTTAGAATGTACAGAACCATGAGTAAAGATTTAAAGAGTGGCTATTATATAAAGGAGTAGAGGACTGAATGTAAATTTTTAGTATTTTTTTCCTCTATGCCTCTTAATAAGTACAAAGAAATATAATAGAAAGACACTATTAACAATGAGTATATACTACAAAGATGGTTAATTTTTAAAGGCAAAGTTTATAATGTACTAAAAGATGCCTCCGGGTAAAATATAACAAGAAATTAAAAACTTTTAAAATGGTGCCCTGATATCAATGTATCACTGAGCTTTTTCATTTTAAAGCATGTCAATACAGGCTATTCTCTTACTTGGGTAACAGCTGGGTTCTTTTTGTAGTTCAGGCAGAGAAATTCTGCCAGAGCCAAAAGCAGTTCAGTTCCAACTGGAGCATTTCCATGGATACCAGCAACAAAACGAATCTTTGGTTCTTCAGGCTCAGATATGTTTGGCTTATTGGAGATTTCCAGAGACCAAATATGACGATATTCAGCACTCTGTCCCAAACTTTCAAAAACCAAAAAACAAAAAGTCAGCAAGTAATCAAGCATTATGTTAATGCTGTTTTATGGATTTCAAAAATAGAAAAGAAAATAAAACAAGAGAAGCTTTAAAAAGTCTTTAAAGATTAATCATTGTAACAAAAAATCTTAAGAAAATTAGTTTTCCTTGACCAAAGTCAAATAGAAGGTATTAGCAGATTTAGGAAAGATTATGATTTAGTTTAGCATTCCTTCAAATTCAGTCATTCTCATATCATCTTCACAATATTTGCCCTATCTTCTATAATCTATAATACTATTTAATGTATCTTTTAAATTAACTCACATTTTTTACAGAAATATTTAGATATACATAAGTGTCTATTTGTGGCCTGCTTTCTTTTAACATAAAAGGAGATTTACAAGAATTAGATAAAAAAATATATTAGCATTAAATTGAGAAAGATTAATAGAATAAAAAAATTATTGCTGTCTCATCATGCCATTCAATGACTAGTGCCTGTTGGTTTATCACCTAAACCTGTCTTGTGCCCTGTAGGGCCTACACCACTGGCAAGTGTATCATATTTTGAGGAAACATTTAACTAAAAAGTACATCTTGACTTCAAAGGTTAAAAAATTAAATGAAGTAAAATAGGTAGTAAAATAATGTCAAATTTGGAGTTTATTTTAAACTAAAAGTCTATAAACTCTATATGGCACTAAGATGTATGATATTAAAACCTGAAGTAGGCAGAAATAATAAAGATTCAGTTGAGGAAGACAGGTAATTGGTATTGCCAAAGTAAATATCACTCTTTGCATCTATGAACATTATAAATCAGAATTTAAGAGGTAAGTTTTCTGGTAAAATTAAAAGAACCAATGAAGAAAGACAAAGTAAAAAAACTAGATAATGTTCATGAGGTATGCAGTAGAGAACTATAAGTTCAGGGCAAAATGTAAAGACTCTACCTTCAACAGGAAAAGCATAGGAATAAAAAAAATCATAGAAATAATTTTGGAGTAAATGTACAAGATTTAAAGGGGTCCAATAATAAAACAGTGCAAGTGAGGCAGAGAAGCCCCAGAAAGTGAAAGTAAAGGCTGTCTCAGACATCAGCTTTACATAAGCCAGTACTGCATATTTTCCCCAGAATCCTCAGTCACACACGTCCCTAAAGCTTCATTGTAATAGAATCTGTGAATAGAGTACAGTACAGAAAATGACAGCAACTAGGCTTCATTTTCTAATCTGAAAAAAAAGGTCACACATGATCCCTGACAGGTGCGCTCATAGTTCCACATTCCTCTCTTGCCCCCAGCAAAATAAAATAAAATAAGCAATAGTTAGCCAGAGCATAGGATCTGTAGCTGAGAAATGAAGAGTTTTGAAATCAGTCAAAGTAATTATTAGGAAAAGCAATTTTGCATTTCCTGAAGGCACAGCCTATATACATATCTAATCTAACAAGTAATTCTCCTCCAATATTCCTCAAAAAAGTTACTAAGACTCACTGTTAGAAAGTTCTCCAAGTAAATATCTGTTGCAAAATAAGTAAAATCAAACTCTTCATACATTCAGCTCCAAAATATTTCTAACTCAATTACAAGAACCATTCAATGTGGCTAATGCTGAACGTACCCTCTTAACAAAAAACAAAAGAAAGAAAAAGACAGCAAGAAGCTGACACTTACTTGGTAAGATTTGTAATATGTGGATAGTTCATTACAAGTCCTCTCAGAAACTCTGATAAGTCTTTGTATGAATGGTATCGATAAAGAGCGAGATTGGAGGAGGAGGGTAACATGAGGCCTTCCAAACCATTCTCAGCTGAAAGGTCTTTAATTAAAGCTTCAAACTCTTTAGTAGTTGGATCACTGGCATCCTCAGTGCTGGTGCTATCCCCCTTTCTTTTCTTTGATTCATTGTTTGAATCTGCTGAGGATCGAATAAGTGTGAAGTTGACCTGAATAGCACCTTCACTCTTCACAGTCACATTCTTGGTAACTGGATTATACCTATAATAAAGGAGATGGATCAGAGCCACACTTCTTCAGCTGGAGTACCCAAGCCCTGGGAAACAGAGGTGTGCAGAGGATACGTGGATCCTTGGGATAAATGTGGTACATCTTCCTAAAGAGTAAAAATTTTAACTTTGAGTAATTTATGATTTCTTAATGCATAAAAAACAGACATGGTATACTGTAAAATATGAGTGAATTTTTAAGATTAAATATATGACTTCAAAAGAAAGTTAGTGCTTGCAGTGGATAACCCTGGAATTTGAGTTCACTTGTCTGCCGTCAGGGTATGGGGGGAAAGATTGAGAGGTACTAACAAGACAAGGCATTCTCTACCAAACACATCACTCTTGGCCTATTTCTCAGATTCCCTGCTGTTTTAGTTTATCTAATACTCTGCCAAAATGGAAGGGTAACAGGAGAGACTTCATTACTTATTGTAATGTGTGAGGTTGTAACCCATCCATTTATGGACCACTAGATATCTGAAAGCTATTTTAAAAAAAGTAACAACAACAATAAATGTTTTAATGTACTTGCCATTACTTCAATGGGTGTTCAGACTAACTCTTCAGAAAAAGTTAGCTAGTGGGGGGAGAGGAAAATATACTGTGGTAACATCTATACTTATCAAAACATGAAAAAGAAAACTACAAGAGGGTAAAAAATAAGTTTCAAATTAAACAGTCAGTTGGTTCCAATTCTAAGCTGTCTGTAAATTTTTTCCCAAAAAAAAGGTCATAAGTTCAGTTCACTTTCTCTTTTTTAGTGAATAAATCTTTGTGGAAAGAAACCCTGTAAAAAAGATGAAAATGGCCTCAGAGAAGTGGTAATAAGAACAGAACTTCACTAAGGCAAATGAACAACTGTAAAGAAAATTAGTATCTGTGAAAGAGTTTGTAAAAAAATTTTTTTGTACAGATGGGGTCTCACTATATTGCCCAGGCTAGCCTTAAAGTCCTGGCCTCAAGCAATCCTCCCACCTCAGCCTCTCAAAGTGCTGGGATTACAAGTATGAGCCACTATACCCAAAGAAAGAGCTGTAAAGGCTTTATAAAAGGGTACAAATGTAAAGTAGAGGCATCTATTGGACAACATGACTAGAACTATGCAGCAAAAGAGGAGTTTTGGTTTTGTTTTGTTTTTCCAACTGACAGGTGCTTCCCAGAATTGTTACCACCAGTGAAGGAAATCACTCACTATGGCTTTTACTTGTGGATACTGTGGACAGGGGACAGGTGATCAGAAAGGAGGAGGGTAAAAGAAAAAGCCACTGTTCAAAGTGCATAATTTTACGTATTTCTTACATTGGACAGTTTGTGTACTCACTCTGCCACTAGAGGAGAGTCAAAGGTGTAACCAGCTCTAAACTTCCCAGCATTAAATTCAAGGTTGCTTAGCAGGCTCTCTAAGACTTTTGGTAATTATCTTCCAGAATGGAGACATGTGTGTCTTATCCTCAAGCACTCAATTTCAAGCATTCAGTCACTCACCCTCGAGCAGATGCTGTGATTTTATAAGTTCCTGGAACCAAGAGACGCCAGTAATCTCCAGTTTTGTAAGTAGTCACTGGGTGATTAATTTCAGCAACACTAATGGTGGCATTTAATATACCCCTGCCATCCGTGGCATCTAGGACAAATCCTTTGACACCCTGATGAACCTGGATAAAGTATAAGGACATCCAGATTTCAATAGTAAAGATGATCATCTAACTATCTTGGGAGCTCATATTCAAAAGAACAGATTGTTAATAATGCAAACAAATGGAACAAACAGAATTAGAAGTTCAGAGTAAAGTTAAATGTAAATGCTCATTAAACAAAATATGTTAGTTTCTGAAGGCTAATTTTTCATAGGCTAGATTTATCTTTATCATGAGGAATGCATAAATAACACTGTTTAAACTTAAGCTCATTCTGACAATTTCAGAATATAGAACATTCTACAAGAAAATAGGCCTAGCCTCTTCAAAAAGCAAACTTTTTTTTAAAAAAATGGAAGAACTGTTCTAGATTAAAGAAAGTAAAAGGAGATATTATAATCAAATGTAATGCAGGAACCTTGACTAGATCCTGGTCCTAAAATATAGCTATAAAATTACATTTGGGGGACAAGTATATAAATTTGAATATAGATTAGGTATTAGGAATATTAGGGAATTACTATTAATTTTCTTAGGTAAGATAATGGCATTTGGAGATGGTAGGAGAATATCCTTATTTTTAGGAAATAGATGCTAAAATATTATATTTAGGGATAAAATATAACATGTACAATTTATTTTGAAATAGTTCAGCCAAAAATGAGTGTATTTAAGTAAAATTTACATAAAAATAAAGCAAAATATTAAAAATGTTAATTTAAATCTAGGTGTAGGAATATTTATTGATTAGCCATAACTTTTCTGTATGTTTAAAATTTTTCAGAATAAAATGTTTTTAAATATTAGTAAACAAACTCACAGCCTTTATGCCACACCACTCAGGAAAAAGAAAAAAGCAGAAATATACCAGCACAAAGTATTAGTCAGATTATCCTAATTAACCATTAGCATAGTTCTTTTAGTGTTTACCTACTGGCCACCATGCATATCCAAACAAAAGGAAATTAATTATTTCATAGTAAATCACTGGCAATACAAAAAAGAATAAAAACATTTACTCCGTAGGCCATCTTTCTATCACCTGACAAATGCTTAGGTGTATATCCAACTAATGTTGGCCTTTTATAAAGACAGGGTAAAAAGTGACACTAACCATTAAGAGCAAAAGATCATGACCCTGTTTAATTGTTTTCTTCAACTTTTCCCCATGAATACAAGTAAACTTGTTTCCATTCATGAATTTTCTAGATAAATATGCTAAACAAATTGGAATATACAAATTGGATGAATATACTAAAACAAATTGGAATTCAAAAGGGTGTAGCCTAAAATCACTGCATGAAAACCACTTGTACACACAAAAATCTTCTTGCTTTTGGGAGAAATGACATACTTCACTCCCAAATAGTTACCTGTTTCATAAACTGGATTAGAGATCTTCGATTCTGTTCCCAAAATTTTGGCAGATCTTTCTCAAATGGATATTTCACACAACCTAGTTCAATAGTTACTTCAAAGCAATTAGTTTGTAAATAGTTCCAGTCCTGCATACCTCCTAAAGGATAAAAAATGAAAAAATCAGTCACTCTAAAGTAGTTCTAAATAGCTCATATCCCAAAAGGTAAGCAGTATTCCTAGTAAAAAGCTAACTTCATCTTCTATCAGCATTGAATAAAAAAAAATAATGCATTCATGTGAGGGTGCTTAGATGCCTGGGATACAGGCAAAACATCTGTAGTTTCATATTCAAAAAGAATTCAAATGTATTAATAGTTTTCCTATTAGTACATGTAAAGTTCTTTGTAATAGCCAGAAGTAAAATGTAACACTTTATCAAGCCTTAGTGCATTATTCTTACTCAAAACTCAAAGTGCACCAAATATAAAAGTAGTTGAAAAGATTATTTGATTGTTTTAAACTATTTAAACAATATTTTTAGAAGAACGATTCTTCCTCGAAATTGAAAGATCAGTAACAAGCAGCACCATCCAGGGGAGTGGAAAAGCCTTGGTTTAAAATAATCTTTACCTGGGACATTATACCAACTAGCTCCATTTGTTATTCCATGAGGAAAATATTCATTAGGGTACATATTCTTGCAAGGTCTACCTTGAAACATCTGTGAATTTTCCTGGAAAAAAAAAAAAGAATCTTGCATTGTTTGTATCTGAATTTTGATGCAGAAGGATATAGGAAATAAAAGTGACTACCAACAGGGTGTGGCTACCAGCTGGGGGTGGGAATGGAGTAGATGGGGCCATGGGAAACAGACTTTTCAATATATATTAATAGCTTTCTATCCATTTTGATTTTTCACTAGTTGGTTGGTTGGTTGATTGGTTTGTTTGTTTGTTTATTTATGACAAGATCTCATTCTGTCGCTCAGGTTGGAGTGCAGTGGCATGGTAATAGCTCACTGTAACCTCTAATTCCTAACCTCAAGGGATCCTCCTGCCTGAGCCTCCGAGTAGCTGGGACTACAGGTACATGCCATTGCGACTGGCTAATTTTTTAAATTTTTTGTAGAGATAGGGTCTCACTATGTTAACCAGGCTGGTCTTGAACTCTTGGCCTCAAGCAATCTTCCCACCTCAGCCTCCCAAAGTGCTAGGATTATAGGTATGAGCCACTGTGCCCAGCCTTACACACATACACACACAAATTTTAACATTCCTGATTGTAAAAGTAATCCACTTTCATTATAGGAAATTTAGAAAATACAGTAATTTCTGCCTGCTTTTCCTTGCTACATATTACTATAAGATCTTAATGCCTTAGACCAGGGGTTGGCAACTTCTTTCTGTAAAGGGCTAGACAGTAAAAATTTTAGGTGTTATAGATCTGAAAGTCTCTGATGCAACTACTCAACTCTGCCCTTTGCATTTATTAAGATGATCACTGAGAGGATTTTTCTTCTTTCATTTGTTAATATGGTAAATTACACTGAGGTATTTTCAAATGTTGAAAGAGAAAGCAGCCACACACAATATATGAAAATATGGCTGTAGGTCAATAAAACTTTATTTACAAAAACAGGTGGTAGGCTAGATTTGGCTCCAGAGCTGTAGTTCATCAACCCCCTACCTTAGCTTACTTTATTGGGTTTATAACTTAAGTATTTGTCAAATGAAATAAACTAGCATGCATATTTTCCAGGTACCATGTTAAAAACCATAGACAAAAGGCTAATGGAGAAAGGACATGTAGTATGTTCAAAAGTGAGGTGGGAAACAGGAGAAAAAGCCCCACAGCTGACTAAAAGGAGTCATGAGAAGCTTAACTAAGAGAGCACTTGCCATGAGTCTTGCAGGACTTTGAGGCATTTTTTTAAATTAAAGAATTAATTTTGCAGCATCTTGTGTTCAAACATCAACCTACCTTGGAATAAGAAAGTGCTATTTGTTGAAACACAGCATCATCTGGTGATTTACTATATGTGGCGACTCCTTGTTCATCATCATCAAAAGGGTAATTAACCACCAAAGAACCTACAAGGGAAAAGAGGAAAATGTATCATGTTATCTGTTTCAAGATGGTTCATTAGCTTTTCAGTCACATGAGTAAGCTTTTCGGAATACTGTCAGGAACGGAAACCAGTAAAATTTGCCAAGGTGAATTTCCTCAATAGAAATGAAAAATATACTCATTTTCTCAATGAAAATCAAAGTGGATAAGTGAGAAAATAAATATATATGCAAAATACCTAAAGATAACTATAAAATCTTGGGAATTTACCTGAATTTACAGGTATAATTTACATGTCAGAGCTGGAAACAGAAGTATACAGGTATAATTTAAACAATTTTACTTTTATATTATTTAGGATCAAAAAAATTTGATTTTTTTCAGTAGAATTCAGACATATTTAAGGTGATGGAATTTTAAAATAAGAAGAGAGGCTACGCAAAGTGGCGCATGCCTGTAGTTTCAGCTACTCAGAGGCTGAGGCAAGAGGATCGCTTGAGCCCAGGAGTTCCAGGCTGTAGTGCACTATGATCGTGCCTGTGAATAGCCACTGCACTCCAACCTGGGCAACAAAGCGATACCTGTTTCTAAAAAATTAATTAATTAAATAGGAAGAGACCTATGAGGTCCAACTAATCTATCCTTCTCATTTTGCAGATGTGGAATCTAAAGCAGAGAGGTTAAAATGCCTCAACGATAGAAGCAGCAGCCCTGACCCACTAAAATGCTAAAAATTTACCTTATAGTCATATTAGAAATTATTCAATTGGAGTTATATCATACGACTTTTCATGACCTAAGGTAAGGAAAGTGGTATTGCCAGGTGTGGTGGTGCACGCCTGTAATCCCAGCTACTCAGAAGGCTAAGGTAGGAAGATTGCTTGAGCCTAGGAGTTCAAGACCAGCCTGGGCAACACAGCAAGACCCTGTCTCATATAAAAAAACACAAACAAACAAATAAAAAACCCAGAATGTGATGCTTTATAACATATGTAAAGGATATCAACTCCCTTCATGCTCCCCACAGGGCATAAAGGAGTTAGGGTGCTTCTCGGCAAAAGTTTTGAGCTACACATCCCCACTCCCCATCATAGGACTGAATCCTTTATTTTCCTATTAGTCATATGGTTTTCATTTATCCATCTGTTCACTTATTCTATCTTTTATTGAGCCTTTTATCTTTGTTCTTTTTTATCATACCACTTCATGGGAATGGAAGAAAAGAACTATATTCAACTTGAATTCAGATGAAGTAATCCTATAATAACAAACACCAGGAAACCATTCCCAAAAAATAATTTCTTTAAGAAAAAAGTATAAAAAACTATGCTTATTCTATCCCCAAAATAGTTCTAACAAGAACAAGTATGTTTCAACACCTCCTCTTACTGGAATTTAATTTCTCAAAAACATTTAATTTCACTCTGGATACATGACCCATGTGTAAAGATTCAAACAGAAAAAGTCAGCATCAATTTCTATTTAATATAGTCTTTCAAATGGCTAATTTTCTAAGGTCCCCCCAAAAAGTCATAAAAGACTTAAAATACTTCTACCAAATAGTCTATCTTAAAAGCAATTAGTATCAACACTAAATGGATGAGTGACAAAAGGAAAAAAACGGGATTCATCAAAATTAAAAACTTTTAGGCATCAAATGGCATTATGAAGAAAGAGTAAAGACAACTTATAGAATGGGAGAAAATATTTGCAAACCAGCTATCTGTTAAGGGTGTAGTACCTAGAATACATTTAAAAAACTCTTACAACTCAACAGCAAAAAGACAAAAATCCAATTAAAAATTGGGCAAAAGACTTGAACAGATATTTCTCCAAAGAAAATATACAGATAGCCAATAAACACATGAAAAGATGCCAAACATCATTAGTTACTAGGAAAATGAATCAAAACCACAATGAGCTACCACTTCTTACCCACTAGGATGGTTATAATTTTAAAAACTGAAAAATAATAAGTGTTGGTGAGAATGTGGAGAAATTGGAACCCTCACACATTGCTAGTGGGGATGTAAAATGGCTCAGCCACTGTGGAAAACCAGTTCTTCAAAAAGCTAAACATGGATTATCATATGTCAATTACACTCCTGTGTTAATACCCCAAAGAATCAACATAGGGACTCAGATACTCGTATGCCAATGTTCATGGTGGTATGGTTCACACTAATGAAAAAGTGGAAATAATCCAAATGTCCATCAATGAATAAATGGATAAAGAAAATGTATATACATATATATGTGTGTATATATATATATAAATAAAAAGTATTATTCAGCCACTGAAAGGAATGAAGTATTGATATACGCTACACACGAATGAACCTTGAAAACATTATGCTAAGTGAAAGAAGTCAGACACAAAAGATCATATATTGTATGATTCTATTTCTATGAAATATCCAGAATAGATAAATCCATAGAGACAGAACAAAGATTGGTGGTTACCAGAATTTGAGGAGAGAGGAGAATGGGGAGCAACTATTTAAAGGGTATGGGGTATCCTTTTGGGGAGATAAAAACGTTTTGGAACGCGATAGAGGTGGAAGTTGCAAAAGATAATGAATGTACTAAATGCCACTGGAATTACGTGAACTTAACCTTAATAAAAAAAATTAATATTGAAGTTTATAAAAAAGAACCTTGCTTTTCCCTATATTCTTTCAAAATCCTTCTAAAGTATTATGTTGGCAGTGAAGAGGACCAGAACATACCACTCCAAAATATGCCACTTCAGCATATTAATTCTTTTGAGCTGAAGGCAACTGAGAAGCAGCAGATGCAGGAAAGCTCTCTGTTCTCCCCCTTTTTGCCTAAAAGCAGGGCATAAATTTCCCACGAGAAAAGTGCCTTCCCAGTACCAGAAAGAAGAGAACATTCTTACCATCAGAGATAGGGAGTCAATGCCAAGATGAGTCTACACAAATAAACCTTACCAAAATAACCCTTATCTTTCATTAGTTTCCCCCATATATTTCCTAGTTACTTTCCTACAATTTACCACCCTTAGAAGCCCAAACCTCTTTTCCTTTTTCTCATCACTCTTCCATAATGTACAGCCCTTTCTTTGTTAAAAGAGCAGTTAAGTCCTGAAGCTAACTGCTTCTTTGAGGGTTTCACTTCTTTCCTACAACCCCCCCTTCCATAAAAATATTAACATCAAATAGTATTTGTATGCTTTTCTCCTGTTAATCTGTCTTTTTTCAACTTAATTCACATGCTCCAGGTGCAGAACCTAAGAGGGTAGAGAAAAAGATTTTTCTTCCCTATAGCAGCAAAGACATCCTCCTTTATATTTCTTTGCCAAGATTTCACAACCCATTTAAGGATTTTAAGATGAGAAAACAAAATATGTCACTGAAAGAAAGACGTCTGCATGGTTGAAGATGCCTATCCCGCACAGTACCAAGATCTTGAGACCACATCTGTAAATTTGTGACTTATTTTCACTGGAATGTAACTATTATTAACTTTCCAGATTTATGCAACATGACATGTGACTCACTCAGAGAATATTTTTAAAAGCTCTAAATGAAAAATATTTTCTATTCAACATGGCATAAAATACACAAAATATTAAAAAATTTTTATTTTGCCAACCAGGGTTTAACTTCATAATTCCTATCTGGCTCTTTGAGAACAGTCTATGATTATTACCAACTATAGAAGTTTTTTTTCCCCCTCCCCTACTACTGGCAGACTTTCAAAGCAATTTTTGGAGAATCTAAATTTACTTCCTAAATTTAAATATCCATAAATATGTACCATCATTCTAATGTGATAGGATACTCTATATGCCATGAAATCTTAACTATGATACTTCTTTTGAACATCCCAATAAACGTTGACACTATATTTCTTTCCTATTGCTCCTGGTGCTAATACTTGTCACTTTTTTAAAAAGCAGCTTTATTGACCTAATTCAGATACCATACAATTCACTTATTTAAAATTATTTATATTCACAGGGTTGTAGAACCATTACTACTATCCAGTTATAGAATATTTTCATGACTCCAAAAAGAAACCCCAAAACCTGTTAGCAGTCACTTTTCCCTTCCCTCCCACCACTATCCATTCCAGCCCAAGGCAACCACTAAATCTACCCCGTTTCTATGGATTTTCCTACTCTGAACATTTTATAAAAATATAATCATACAATATGTGCCCTGCGGTGACTGGCTTCTATCACTTAGCATAATTTTTCAAGGTTTGTCTGTTATAGCATGCATCAGTACTTGAGTTCTTTTCATGCCAAATATCTTATTGTATGGATAAATCACATTTTATCCATTTATCAGTTGATGGTTGTTTGGGTTGTTTCTAGTTTTTGGTTATTATGAATAGTGCTGAAAGCAATCATGTACATTGAACATTCATGAACATGTACACTGTACATTGAATGAACATTTGTGTATAAGTAAGTTTATGTGTAGACATGTTTTCAGTTCTCTTAGGTATTGATAACTTCACTTTTATTTACACAACCCTAGCTGGACACTGTGGTAATTTTTAAACTTGCACTCCTGAACTGATACATTCCTGCCGAATAACATGGAGGTGTAAAAGCCCAGACACTACATGAGAATGGGATCGCTGTACTGCAGTTAAGGATATAGCAAGTAAAAGATAAGAGAATATCAGGATCTAAATTTACATAAAAGAGTTTATTAAACCTAAGGGAGAAAATAGGACTAAACATTTGGATCTATAAGTGTTCAAATTTTATGAATGACAAAGAACATGTTACTAAGTTCCCAGTGTGAGGGATAAATATAAAATATCTGAAGAACTATGAGAGGAGGAGGAAGGGAAGGAGGGAGAGATGGGAGAAGGAGAAGAGAGAAGTGGGGTGAAAGGGGAAGGGGGGCTAAGAGAAGAGAGGAGAAGGGGATAGAGAGAAGAGAAGGAAAAGAGAGAGGAAGGAGGGGGAAAACAGCCAGGAAATTGGCCTAAAAAGTAATGCAAAAAGACCTTTATTGTTATCTGCCATAAAAGCAATACGATACTCATTTTAAGAAAGCGTAAGACTACAAACAAATAAAATTCCACCAGGATTTTCAAATACTTTCAACCAGAACTAATTAGTGGAATATAAAGTTGCCATACCTCCGTGCAGGTTTGCTGACAGTACAAACGGATAGGACTTCATCCAGCTCATTACAGCAATGGTTTCTGGTTGGGTAGGATCTGTGATCTGAACAAACTGGTCTGGAAAATTTCTGTTCAGGTCAAAGTTGTTGCTGTTGTTTCTGCCAATTACACTTATTGAATCTCCTGTATGATAAAGGTTTCAAATTTAAGCTATGTTCACTTATATTTTAATCTAACACACACTACTTCAGCTATCTTAAAGGTAAATGTGAACACATTAGGCTTCACTATTATCAATCACACTATGACTAAAACACATCTTTTTTACATTGTGCATTTGAAAAATCTATGTCTTCCAGATCTTTTGAACAGAGAGGTAAAACCGTTTTTACCCTCTGGTCATGCTTTAAGAGGGGAAAAAAATCCAATTATACAAATCATATTAAAGCATTACTCAACTGTCAATAATCCATGTACAATGACATGATCATAGTGCTAAGTAGGAATTACTGATCAGAGCAGGACTCTATATTCTGTACTTGTATAAAGCTCACTAAGAAGGCTGGGCGCGGTGGCTCACGCCTGTAATCCTAGCACTCTGGGAGGCCGAGGCGGGTGGATTGCTCAAGGTCAGGAGTTCGAGACCAGCCTGAGCAAGAGCCAGACCCCGTCTCTACTATAAATAGAAAGAAATTAATTGGCTAACTAAAAATATATATATAAAAAAAAAATTAGCCGGGCATGGTGGCATGTGCCTGGGCCCCAGCTACTCGGGAGGCTGAGGCAGGAGGATCGCTTGAGCCCAGGAGTTTGAGGTTGCTGTGAGCTAAGCTGACGCCACAGCACTCTAGCCCAGGCAACAGAAGTGAGACTCTGTCTCAAAAAAAAAAAAAAAAAAAAAAAAAAAAAAAAGCTCACTAAGACATCATAAGAAAAGACCAAATGAAAAGAAAATTGTGATATGTTCACATTAAAATGGTCACAAAAAAGTAAACTTAGCCAAGAACACAGTTGGAAGTTTAACCAGATGAAGGAGGAAGGGTTTAATTTAAGCTTAACTGTACATATTCCATTTTAATACGGTGCAGGTGTCCTACTATTGTCATTATAATGAAAAATTACAAGTGAATAAAGAAAACTGAACTGGAGGGCTCACTAGTAGTAATTAGTTCCACCATTCTGAAAGATTTGGGGAGGATGTAGGAGGGATTTGTGAAGCTGACAAAGAATGAAGTCCTTAGGGAAAGAATTTGAATAATATATATATGGATTAACTAGAGCCTATTTGTTCAAGAGAGCTTCTGGGTACTAATGACCAGGTGATTCTTCCAGTGGTTAGGTCAGAGTAAGAAGGCATGTGGCTGCATATTATATTGTGGTACTTAGTCTACTTACAGGTATCATTGCCTGGAAGAAATCATGGGCTAGAAAAAGATGGATTCTCACTCTTAGTGTTCTGCATAAGGTGGCCTGTGTAAACTGACTCTCTCAGCCTAGCTATATTGCCCCAGGACAGATGGGCTTGCCCAGAGGAGGCAAAGGAATGAGAAGTCAGTAACAGCAGGTTTAAAATATGCATGGGGAATAGAACTGAGAGTCAAAACAGAGTTATTGACTTCCAAAGATACCTGGTTTGATTTTTGCTTATGAAATAAGGTACCCAATATAATAATTTAATAAGAAGTATTATTAAAATGGAATAATTTATAAAAATCCTACACTATTTTTAGTAAATAAGAGTCATTGTCAAGTGGAAAACACCATTAAATATAAACTTCATCACATAATTGTTGAATGGACTGGTCTATCCTACAAGAATACAAGAGCTAAAGCAATTATAAATTATAAGACAAAATAGGAAGAAATTTTAGGAAACAACCAGGCTATCTTTTACCTTCCTGGGACTTTTCATATCCATCAGGATTCATGGATGGCATAAGGTGAATTCTAGTATTACGAACCAAATCTGTTACTTCAGGGTCTGTTCCAAAGTTCTTACAAAGGTATTCAATAAGGTTTAACAGCAGTTCTCTTCCAACCACTTCATTTCCATGCATATTTCCGATATACTTAAATTCTGGTTCACCTAAAAACAAAATAATTACATGGAAGATTTCTTTCCCTTTTCAGCTATCATGATCTTTCTGTTTTTTTCCCTAACATATATAAATCCTGAACCAAAAATTTAAGAAAACATTTATTTCTGCAAAGGAAGAAGGAAAACCTTTGCAAATCTCTTAAAAAACAGCTTCCTTACTAATACATACATCTGAGCATGCTCAAAGCATATATATGCCATATAATATCAAAGTAAAAATACTTAAAAGAAATCCAATCTATGCACATATTAAATACTATGCCTAATACAGATTATCAAATGGATTTTCTTCTTTTCTGGGAAAAGATTGGTTATATTTTCTTTCTTGCTTTTTATATTTTAGTTAGGTTTTCATAATTGCAATTATACATATTATAGGTGACCTTTCTGGATGAAACATACTAATATAGAACATAGTTTTGAGAGGCACCACTGAAATTATGTATAAAACCATATCCATTACCTGGTTCATGGACACCTGGATTATCAGATATCTCCATCACATAAAGCTCTCTTGACTCTACTGATTTTCCCAGTGAATAAAGCCGGGTGATGTTAGAATATTCATTGGCAAACCTTCTCAAGAAGATTTCCATATCGGGGAAATGGTGGTGGTGAAAGTCTTTTGGCTGAATTGGCTGGTGGGAAGATGATGTTCCAGGAGGAATATTAGGTACAGCAACTGTGCTAGCAGTTGCTACAGCTTCAGTCGCGTCAGGGATTACTGAAGTTACAGTTGGGCGAAGAGAAAAATCCACCTCTGTGGCTGGTCCTTCTTTCACCACTATATTAGTAACAGTCAATGGCATATACCTGAAAAAATATTTGAAAAAGCAGATGGTTTGGAGTTAAGACACACAATGCTTTAACATTATAAAAGCACAGCAGCCTTTTCATACTCTTGCAATTAGTGGTTTATCAAAACTCAAACTACATAAAGATAGTTGTGTAAATTTAAGAGTTTTAGGATGTTATCTCACAGAGAATCCCAGATTAAGTCTGTTTTTTGTGAGACAGGATCTTACTCTATTGCCCAGGCTAGAATGCAGTGGCATCATCATAGGTCACTGCAACCTCAAACTCCTGGGCTCAAGCAATTCTCCTGCTTCAGCCTCCCAAGTAGCTAGGACTACAGATTTGCACCACCATACATGGCTAATTTTTTATTTTTTGTAGAGATGGGGTCTCAATATGCTGCTCAGTCTGATATTGAACTCCTGGCTTCAAGAAATCCTTCCACCTCAGCCTCCCAAAGTGCTAGGATTAGAGGTATGAGCCACCGTGCCCAGCCCAGATTAAATCTTTAAGAACTATTTCTCTTACCAAATCTTTTCAGTTACTACACACTAGAATGTTTACCAAAAAATTAAATTCAAAGGTAAGAATACTGAAAGATGGAGGTTGTTACTCCATTACAATCATTGCTACAATAGTCAAAGAAAGGATAAATTATCCAATTCTCTGCAGTGCTTTTTCAAACTGACATTCCAACTTCTTTGCCAAAGAGATGGGGCAAATAGGACTTGGCAAATAGGAAAGTTCAAAAGTAAAGGTTATCAATTAAATCCTTATCAAAGTGAACTTCCAGAAAGGTTTCCAGGAGAGGTGGGAAATCACTCATTTAATACATTAGAAAGCAGATGATAAGACAGTTCTTCAAAATGTCATTTACAGAGCCCTGAGTTTCTCCTACTCAATCAGCATTGAGACAATACTTCACACAGCTAAGCAGCTTTTCAAGCATTTTAAATTGTCTTTCCTTCCAATGCTACACTTACACTTCACATCTAGTTGTAAAACTAGTTGACGAAAAACTCCATGATAGTATTTTCTCATTATAAAAGGAGAAAAACCAGAAAATAGGAAAAATAAAAGCCAAATATAGTAACATTTACTCGACTATATTTCAGTCTTAGATAGAAAACAGAGACTCGACATTTTAATTAAGGGTCTATGTAGTTTAAATTCTTACCCAGTTAAAGCTACCGTAAGGTTGTAAGTTCCAGGAACAAGTAATCTGTGGAAATCACCAAATTTGCCTGTTGTGATATTATGATTAATACCAGCCACTGAGACGGTTGCATTCTCTAAACCAGATCCTGTTACTGAATCTTTAACAAATCCTTTAACTCCAATGTGGACCTATAAAAACAAGAATCAAAGCTGAAAGACTATCAATTTGGAAGGCAAGAGGGCATAACTTCTCTCTGCATTGATGCTAGAATTTCTAAAAAATAAGATTACTCTTCTCTCTCCCCAAAACATTTTTTAATCCCTTGAAGTTGAAATAAAATATAGACAAAAGTATTAAATCCTACACTGAAGTCATATGTGTCTGAACTCTACACTAATAAGATGCTTTTGAAATCCCCTCTCCTCAAAGCCAGATTTATAATTTTCTCAACAAGGTATAGTTTCTGTATATTCAATTGTTATATTAACCTGTCTGATGTTTAAATTAAAGTGACATACATGGCTCATATAGTGGTAAAGGCTCTATAGCAGAGATGATCACATGATGTAAGAACCTGGTAGTACAAATTTAGCTAATTAATTTGTTTATAAAAGTGTTCTAAGACAGGCAAAGGGAGCCCTATAGAGCAGAGAGTTGAGGGTGAGGGGTAGGGGAGGCAGAGCAAGAATATGTTTTAATAGATTATAATCTAATATTCTTTAAAGATAATCTATTAATATAATCTTAAGTAATAAAAACAGGTAAATCAAATAAATATTTAATATTCTATAGATTATCATTCACATGCAACCAAATTTCTCCCTTACTTAATCCCATTTCTATACCCCAACCTTCCAGTCATCTATTTTACCTTTTCAATCAATGTGATCAAAGACTCACGATTGTTCTCCCATTCCTGTCGAAGCTGTGAAGCAGGTGGGTACTTGCAACAAGACAGTTCTAATGTGATCTCAAAACAGTTGGCCCATACATAATTGTAATCTTGCATACCACCTGTAACATGAAAGAATAAGTAATTTCACCCTCAGAAGGAAAATAATTCTACCCTCCAAAAGACTGAAAAAACTAAATCAGCCATCTCTCTGCATGTACAAATTTTCTTTTCATTGGGTTGTTTGAAATTGGAGAAGCCTCTTGAATTACAGTAGAAACTAAGAAGCAAGGTTAAAGGGATATACACTGAAAAAGAATACATAAAGGAAATACGTTTGATAGGATAGGATGCAGTTATGAAGAGTATGAATACATTAGTAAATAACAGTAACAATGACAATAGCTCTACATTTGAGTGTTTACTATATACCAGACCTGTTCTAAGAGCTTTACGTGTATTAACATTTAATGTTTACAAATATAAGAGGTAGATATTACTATGTCACCCATTTCACAGATGTGAGAAGTGAGGCACAAAGAGGTTAAGATTTATAACAGAATGACAATAAAGGACACATATGATCCTAAAATTGTGAAGGATATTCATACCAAAGCATTATTAAGTATCTACTATACTTAATAGATCTAACTGTACTCCCCTTTATCAAGAAGGTGGCAAGAGAAAAAAGAAAGATTGTATTTAGGGTGGCACAGCTACACAAATCAGGGAAAAATAAAAGACACAATAAACTCTTTCAAAATGTGTTTAACAGAAGATGGAATTAAAAGGGAAATAAGCACCCATGGTCAACCACCTTCACCACTTTTACGCCTATGTAAGCCCACACAATCATTTTGCTGAAAGCCTATTACTGGATCATTCTTGTTACTTGATTTTCTCACATCTTTTTAGTGGACAAAGACTAAAAAGTGGAGAATCAAGGGAGCATAACTTCTCTATGATCTCACCCTGCTCTTCAAAGGTGGGCAGGCAAATATTTATAATACCAGATGGTTTCTAAAGCCCATTTTTTTGCATATGAAATGGGCCCTGACCTTAGTCACTTCCTTCCTTAATCCCTCAAGGATGCCTCACAAGCCCAGGTTTGGCTTAGTCAATGCCCACAATTCATCAAAATCCTGGTATATATCTATGCCTGGCAAGGAGGACTTATTTCCCCTATCTTCTCCAAAGAGATTTTTCCCCCTCTGACAAGGCAAAATATAAATGTAGATTTTGAGGGTCATCTTCCCCCAGTCTCCAGTGCAGCTCAGATGATGTTATATAGGATCCTTCAAATCTCAAAAGGAAGGAGAATAATTTCCTTTTCATTGACATAGCACCAACAGGTATGCTTGAGTCATATTATTCTGCCACTTACTGGCATTAACATGCCTCTTTATTTATAAGCAAAGTGAGTGTTAGATTATCATGAAGGACCCTTCCAACTGTCAGATTCTATGATGTCTAAAAATATATGTTAATTTGATTATAAGAGAAAAGGCAAGAAGAGAACACTTGAAAAAAAGACAATTCTGAAACCTGTTTCTGGAGAAAAGTCAATGTCACAGTCTAAAGCATAGCTTATTAGGAGTTCATCAAAGAACAGGGGCTTATAAAACAGTGAAGAAAAACAAACAATATAGCAAAATTAACAAAACTTTGACAGAAATAAAATAGTAGCAATATTATTGGAGCCTAAACTCTTAATCTCATTTCTGTTGAGGTTTCATTATGTGCTTTGAGACACATCCAGTTCTTGAAATATATCCACCTTTCCTAACACAATCTGCTCCATTTCACTGGCATATTTATAGAATAAATATTAAGACAAAAAGCTAGGTTAAGTGTAAAACATCAAACACTAGTAAAGAAGAAATTGAGCAAAGAATCTTTAAAAATCCAGGGCTCTGTGAACTCCAACCAATGCCATTTTGAAAAAGAAGGAAACTGAACACAATCCCAAAGCAGGATCATACCCATGCTGGTGACATGCAGTCTAATCTCAGGATACATAAAAGAGACGATCAAATTACACTCATGTTCATTCATGTTCATTCAAGCACTTATAAATAAGGCCATGTTGGTTTACAACCTAGAGGAGGAGACACCTACATCCGCAAATAATTAATGTAAACATGATAATAGAGGACAGTGATGATTGTTGTACAACAATGTAACTGTACTTAATGCCAGTGAATTGTATGCTTAAAAATGGTTAAAATGGTAAGTTTTATATTATGTATATTTTACCACAATTAAAAAAAACTATAATAGAGATATTACGGGCCTATGCCACTGATTCCAAATTTAGAGTTGAGGGAAGATCTAGAAAGGCCTCTTAGGGGAGGAGGTTTTTTGGTTAGGTCTTAAAGAAGGGTAGATAAAACTGTGTGAGTTAGCTAAATGGATATGGGGGTTCAGGAGCACTCTAGTCATTGGAAATGGCTTCGGAAAGGTGCAGGGTAGGAGGGCCTCGTGTGTGCTGACAAACAGCAGTGAGGCTAATGAGGACACAGTATGGGGCCAGGAGCTGGAAAGGTAAGCAGAGTCCTAAGAGGCTGAGGATAAAGGCTTTCTTGGCTTTCCGAGGTGTAAAAAAAATGACTACATTTGATTTTTTGGGTTTGTTTTGACAGAAAAATGGCATGATGGATAGAAGTTGGTATGATCTGGAGAGGAAAAAGGTTAGAAGCAAAAAGCCCACGTAGGCAGTTTTTATGATGGTCCAAGTGAAAAATAATTAGACCTAAAATGAGGTGGTGGCAACTGTGTGGAGAGGAAGGGAAGGATGCAAGATAAAATACTGATGGGATCGAATGAATGGTGGGAGTTGAAGGAAAGGCAGAAATCCAAGAGGACCTCTGGCCTGACCAGTTGAGCTTCTCTCTGTTCATTTGATGCCATTAACAGAGAGGAGAAGCAAGGTTTGAAAGAGTAACTGAGCAGAGAGGGGCATGACAAGTTTTGTTTGGGGCATGTTGAGTTTGAGGTACCTGCAGAACATTTAGATAGAAATACCCAAGAAGGAATTTAAAAGGTAAGTTTGGAACTTGGGGAAAAGGGCAGTCCTCCTCAAGAAATGATCATTTAAGACTAGGAAGTTCAATTTTCACTCAGCAAATATTTACTGAGCACCTACTACATGCCAGGCACTGTTCTAGGTGCTTGGGGAGACAGTGATGAACAAAACAGACAAGGTCCTTGGTTTCATATAACTTAAATTCTCCCATATTGGGGAAGCAAAAAAAAATAAACAAGAAAGATACCATAGTAACCACATAGTGAGAAATGTTGTGTAGACAATTTAAATAGAGTGATGTGATAGCTAGTGTTTGGTGGCAACCAGAGGCTAGGTAGTCATAAAAAGCCTTTGTGAGGACTTAAAATTCAGCTGAGATCTGAAAAACATAGTAGCCTGAAAAGAGTCAGACGGAAAAACATTCAAGGCAGAGAGGAAAAGTTTGGTGAGTTTGAGGAATGGAGAGAAGGCTACTGTTGCTGTACAATAATGGACAAGGGAAGAGTGTTACAAGACAATATCAAGAGATACAGGCCAGGCTGGGCGTGGTGGCTCATGCCTAGTGCTCTGGGAGGCCAAGGCAGGAGGATTGCTTGAGCTCAGGAGTTCAAGACCAGCCTGAGCAAGAGCAAGACCTTGTTTCTGGTAAAAATACAAAAATTAGCCCAGCGTCATGGTACGTGCCTGTAGTCCCAGCTACTCGGGAGGCTGAGGTGGGAGGGTTGCTTGAGCTCAGGAGTTTGAGGTTGCAGTGAGCTATGATGATGCCACTGCACTCTAACCAGGGCAACAGAGCAAGACTCAAAAAAAAAAAAAAAAAAAAAAAAAAAAACATGAAAAAACAGGCCAAACAAGGTCATACGGGGCTTTGGCAGCTAGGGAAGGAATTTGGAATTTTATTTCAAGTGCAATAGGAACTATTGGAGGGCTTTTGTTTTTGTCTTATTGTGTCAAAGAACACATAATATAAAATTTACCATCTTAATCACTTTAAGTGTACAGTATAATAGTGTTAACTATATTTACATTGTTGTGCAACAGATCTCTAGAACTTTTCATCTTGCAAAACTGAAACTCTATGCCCATTAAATAACTCTCCTTTCCTCCCTTCCCCCAGCTCCTGGCAACCACTATTCTATTTTCTGTTTCTAAGACTTTGACTACTTTTGATACCTCATATAAGTGGAATCATGTAGTATTTTGTCTTTTTGTGACTGGCTTATTTCACTTAGCATAATGTCCTTAAGATTCAACCATGTTATAGCATATGACAGGATTTCCTTTTTTTTTAAGGCTGAATAATAAACCATTTTATGTATATTTTCTTTATTCATTCATCTGTCAACTGACATTTACTTGCCTCCTCCTCTTGGTTATTGTGAATAACACTGTAATGAACATGGGTATGTAAATTTCTCTTTGAGATCTCATTTTCCATTCTTTTGGATACATACCCAGAAGTGGGATTGCTGGATCATATAATAATTCTATTTTTAAGTTTTTGAGGAACCTCAATACTATTTTACTTATAGGTTGTACCATTTTATGTAGGTATGTATGTATGAATGAGACAGGGTCTTGCTCTGTCACCCAGGCTAGAATGCAATGTGTGATCATAGCTCACTGCAACATCAAACTCCTGGGTTCAAATGATCCTCCTGCCTTAGCCTCCTAAGTAGCTGAAACTACAGGTGTACGCCACCACTCCTAGCTAATTTTTCTATGTTTTGTAGAGATGGGGTCTCACTTTTGCTCAGGCTGGTCTGGAACTCCTGGCCTCAAGCAATTCTCACACCTGGGCCTAAGGCTGCACCATTTTAAATTCCCACCAACAGTGCAGAAGGGTTCTGATTTTCCATGTCCTCACCAACACTTGCTATTTTCTGGGGAAGTTTTTTGTTTGTTTGTTTGTTTTTGATAGTGGCCAATCTAACTGGTATGAGGTGATATCTCATTGTGGCTTTGATTTGCATTTCCCTGATGATTAATGATGTTGAGCAACTTTTCAAATGCTTCTTGGCCATTTGTATCATATGTCTTCTTTGGAGAAATGTCTATTTAAGTCCTTTGCCCATTATATTTTTAAATTTACTTTTAGACTAGTCAAGTACAGTAATGTGAAGGGGGGAAAGAATAAAACAAGGAGTTCGACCTGTAACTGACTATGAAGAATCAATTGAAGTAACTCACTACCTTTGGGCCAGCCCTTTGCCTATTTTTAATATGATTATTTGTTTTTTGTTGTTGAGTTGTATGAAGTGTGATATGATCTGAATTACCTTTTTAAAAGATCATTCCAACTGCTGGGTTGAAAATGACTATAGGGGGAAATAGGGCAAGCAGGAAGATGAGTTAGAAGATAATGGTGGCTTGGACTAGAGGCTGGTGGTAGTGGAGATGAAGATTTGGATGTGGAAATGACTTCTTTATAAAGAATCTAGGATGACTTCTACATTTTTGGCTTGAGAGCTAGAGAAATACTCAGTCATATGAGGTCCATAGGAAACAAAAAGAAAAAAAAAAGGAACTAGAGAGATAGTAGTATCATTTACTGAAAAAATGAAGGAAAACAAAGGAAACAGATGTGACATGCCTAAGGTTCTGTCTTTGGTTCTCTTCTCTTCCTTTACTTATTTCCCTGGTGTCTCATGTAGTCCCATGGTTTTAAATATTATCTACAGGCTGACAACTCTCAAATTTCTATCTCCAGCCAAGACTTCTTTCCCAGACGCCAGACTTGTATGTACATCCAGTCACCTATTCAACATCTCTACTTGGATATCACAAACTTAAACATAGCCAAAAACTGAACTCATCATCTTTCCCACTGCAGTTAATGGCACTTCCATCCTTCTAGTGGCTCAGATCAAAAGCCTTGGAGTCACGTTTCATATCCATAGGGTCAGGAAATCATGCTAGCTCTAACTTCAAAATATATCCAGAATCCAAAAATTTTTCCTCAACTCCACTGCTGTGGCCCTGCCCAAGCCACCATCATTTCTCCGCATGGATTTCTGCAATGAGTTCTAACAAGTTTCCCTGTTTCTGCCCTTTCCCTTCTATAGTCTTTTCTCAACAGAAATGCCAGAGCAATTCTGTTAAAATATAAGTCAGATGTTATTCCTGTGTTCAAAACAGTTCAATGATGCCCTGTATTTCACTCAGACAAAAAGCCAAAGTCTTTACAGTGGCCTATGGCCCTTCATGATTTGCCCCCATCATCGGCCTTCCTTCTTTAACCTCCTTTTATACTCTCCCCATCACTGGCTCCGTGCCAGACACACTGGCCTCCTTGCTGTTCACTGGACACACTAGGTACCTCCTGACTTTGCTCTACCTATTCCCTTTGCCTGGAATGTTCTTCCCCCAGATATCCCTAACTTGACTAAGTCCCTCACCTCCAGCTCTTTGCTCCAATTTCAACTTGACAATGAGGTCAGGGCATCCTGACCTCCCCATTTAAAGTTGCTACTTACTTTTCCCCATCACTGTCCCCAAGGCCATCCCAATTTCCAATTCCTCTTACCCTTTATGTTTATTATTTACTGCCTGTTTCTCCCTGCCAGATTAAAAGCAACAGAGATCTTTGTTACTCCACTGACTGGAAATTAAGATGTCTGTTTTTAATACATTAAGTTTGAGATACCCACTAAATATCTATGTGGAGATATCAAATAGATTTTGTCTTCTCAGAACATATGCAGGTTTATAACCACCACAAGCCTAGTAACTTGGGTGTTAACGTTTTCTCTTAAAAAACAAAGCCATCTTTTAGCTTTCTCTTATCTTCCACCATCTCGGCACTTACTTTGGGTCTGGCAAGAAACTAGCAGGAAACTGATTTTCCTACCTACCAAGTCATATTTAGTCATTAGATGATATTAGTCACCTTTAGTCATTGCTGATCTATGATCATCTTTGGTAATTCTCACTTGTACATATACATATAGACACACACACGCTATTCGTTGTACATGGTATTTATTTAAAAATTATCTTTTCCAATTTTTGCTACTATATTGGTCACAGTACAATGGTCATTGTGTGTAAGACATTATCCTAAGATTATCTGGATTTATAAATAAGAGACATACTTCCTTCCAGAGTTTAGAGTCTTGGGGAGGAAACAACATAGAGATCACATAAAAATAACAATTTCAGAGCAATGTAAATGTAAACTAATCTAAGGGTTTTTTTACATTTGTAAAATTTAATAGCTGTGTTAATTTGCAAACATGGCCAACTCCCACTTTAATTATGCCAGAAGGCAGTGAAGTAGACTACTTATAACACTATAATCACCAGGTTTGAGTCCTAGCATTCTTTTGTCTATCCCTTAATTGTCCTGCTTTAGTGGCAATTTAAGAAGTACTAGCTAAGAGGCAGCAAGAAGACCAAGTTTACAGTAACATTTTAGAGTGTTACCCAATCAGGTTTGTAGATGTAACTTTTACTAGGACCATAACTTGCCAGCTCAAACCAATGACTCATATCAATATATCCTCCAGGGTAGCAAGGAGGATGGAAGTCTTTTAAAAATAAGACTTAATTCCAAGAGAAGAAAATATATTTAGTAGTCTCTAGTCCTACACATCACATGCTATAAATATTTATTTTTTAACATATATCTCTACAAACAATCCAAAACTAAAGGTCAGCTTCATGGAGACAAGCCTCTTTTTTTAGATTGTACAGACTTGAGGAAATAATACAGTGAATAGTGTATCTAACTGTAACATGATTATTAATATTAGCTTCACATGTAGAATCTAGTAGAAATACAGAGTATCAGTTAAATCCTGACATGCATTCCCCAAATTTTCTTTTGATAAGACCATATTTAACAAACAAAAAGCCAGGTAAAATGAAATTGGAAATAAAAGGATGACCATTTAAAAATAATATAAAAATCAATCTTTACTATATTTCAGCAATAATCAGAAAATATAACAACAACAAAAAAGATCCCTGCAACAAATCCCACAAAATGTAGAGGATTAAATGTAATAAAATGCACAATATAAATCAATATTATAAAATTTTACTAACGGATCAGGAGATTTTAGTAGAGAGTAATTATGTCTCTAGATAGGAGGCTTATAAAGATATCAAATTCCCCCAAATTAATTTATAAATATGCAAAAAATAGATTTTTATTGCAACTGAAGAAAATTATCTAGAAGTTAATTTGGAAAAATAACCTTGTGAGAATTTCTGAGAAATGAATGAGAATATCCAAAAAAAAATTTTTTTTAAATAAGTGATAATAGGCTGGGCGTGGTGGCTCACGCCTGTAATCCTAGGACTCTGGGAGGCCGAGGCAGGTGGATCGCTCAAGGTCAGGAGTTTGAAACCAGACTGAGCAAGAGCGAAACCCTGTCTCTATTAAAAAATAAAAAGAAATTAATTGGCCAACTAAAAATATATAGACAAAATTAGCCGGGCATGGTGGCACATGCCTGTAGTCCCAGCTACTCAGGAGGCTGAGGCAGAAGGATTGCTTAAGCCCAGGAGTTTGAGGTTGCTGTGAGCTAGGCTGATGCCACGGCACTCTAGCCCAGGCAACAGAGTGAGACTCTGTCTCAAAAAAATAAAAATAAAAAAATAAGTGATGAGAAGGGACTTGCATTCCTAAATATTAAAATGCATATTATAAAACTGTACTTATTGAAGCAGTTCATTTCAGATGCCAAAATAAACAGACCAATTGAACAAAACAGAAATCACAGTAGCAAAAACAAAGCATTTGGAATATAATAAAAGAGACATTTAAAACCAGTGGGGAAAAATTAGTAACTGTTAGATGGATAAAAGTGGTTAACTAGGTAAAAGGTAGAGCCTTACATCATATCATATCAAATAAATGCTTTAATCCATATGGAATTTAACATCAAAATCAAATCATAAACAAAACTAGAAGCCAGCATTAAGTATTTTTATACTCTCAGGATGAAGAAAGCCTTTCTAAGTATGACATCAATGTAGTATAAAACCATGAAAAGAACAGAATGATAGATTTTACTACCAAAAAATTACAAAATACCTGTTGGCAAAAAACTATCAAGAAAAAATCAAAAAGAAAATGAAAGACTAAGAAAAAAACAGATGACAAAGGACTATAGAATATTTCTGGGTAACAGTTTAGTAATACATATATTTTTATATATAATCTTTAAAATAAGAATGACCTCATCACAGAAATTTCTTTTCCAGGAATTTATTCTAAGATAATAGCTATAAGGATGAGGACTATAGTATTTAAATTGAAGGAGAAAAAAACCTAAAAACAACTTAAATGTCTAAAAATGGAGGAGGATCAGCTTAGTAAATTACAATATAAAATGGAATACTATGCAATCATTTCAAGTATTACAGACATACATTTATTGTCATGATATTTACCACATATTAATCAAACAAGGCTATAAAACGGCAGATAAAAATCTTTTCACATAATTCTTTAAATTTTATTCTTCTTTGAAGCATACAGAGTTTCTTAAACAATTGCCCTTTACTCTAGTGTGAAGTAACCAATTCAAAACAATTCTGACAATCTCTCTAATCAATATGGTCCTTTAAAGCTTTTTTTAAAGTCAGGTTTAGGGAGGTATAATTTATATGCTATAAAACTCATCCCATTTAAGTGTATAGTGCAACATATACAGTCATATAACTACCACCAAACTAAAGATACAGAACATTTGCATCACCCCAGAAGGTTCCCTGCCCCTAGCTCCCAGGCCCTGGGCAACTGCTGATTTAATTTCTTTCCCTATATTTTTGCCTTCTCCAGAATGTCATATAAATGGAATCATATAATATATAACCTTTTGTATCAGCCTTCTTTTGCTTAACATAATGCTTTTGAGATTCATTCACTCATATTGTTGCACATATAAATAGTCCTTTTTATTTTTAAGTATTCTACTGCATAAATGTAGTACAATTTGTTTAATCATTTACCATGTGATAGATATTTTAGTTGTTTCCAGTTTTTTGATAATTATAAATAAAGCTGTGCATAGATCTTAGTGTGGGCATGTTTTCATATCTTTTGTGTAAATATCTAGGAGTGGTGTGGCTGAGTCGTACAGTAAGTTTAACTTTGTAAGAAACTGTTTTCCAAAGTATTAGTACCATTTTCATATTCCAGACCAGCAATGTATCAATGTTCCACTTGCTCTGTATTATCACCTAACAAGTGGCTCAAGCAACTTGTCAGTTTTTAAATTTCAAGCATTCTAGTAGGTGTGTAGTGGCATCTCATCATGGTTTTAATTTGTATTTCCCTGATAACTAATGATACTGCAAATCCTTTCTTTCCCATGAAATGACATCCTTCATATCTTTATTTACCATCTATATTGGGAGACCCTGGAAGCCAGAGGCTATTAGAGAGATTGAAGATATGAGGGAGCTTGAGAAAAGGATCCCATAAAGTTGTCTGTGAATTCCTGGACTCACCTCTGAACTGCACATGTGTGGGTCTGACCTTAAACAGCACAACAAAAGCATTGGGAACTGAACTACAAAACAGGCCACTGCTCGGGTCCCAGACTGGCCCCTGAGTGGTGCACACACAGGACAGATCTGGGTAGCAATGCAAAGGCTTTGAAAACTGAACTGACATTGGAATCACAGGCCACATAAGGCAAGTCAGAATTTGCACCTGAACCTAACTGGGTCATTCCCTGCTGGAACAAACAACAGAAAATTACCATTTTTTAATATAAACCCAGAGTTTCATATCCACTGAAAATGTCCTTCAGGAATGAAGGCAAAACAGACATTCCCAGTGAAGGAAAACTAAGAGAATCCATTATAAGCGGACTTGTTTTAAAAGAAATATTAAAGAAAATTCTTGAGCTTTTCTACTCTCTGATAGAGAACTGATACCAGAGAGAAACATGGAACTTCAGGAATGAAGGAAAAGCAACAGAAATGGTAAATATCTGGGTAAATATAATAAGCTATTTTTCACCTCTTAAGTTCTTTAGAATATGTATGAAAGTAAAATATGTTGAAAATAAAAATCATAACATTGTCTTGTGGGTTTTCAATGTAGCATATAGATATAATACATATGATAAGTACAACATAAAAGGGGAGTCAAACTGAATTAAAAAATAAGACCCAACTCTATGTCATCTATGCTATCATCAGAAACTCATTTAAATATAATGGTATAGGAAGTTAAAAATAAAATAATGGAAAAGATATGCCATGCACACAGAAATCAAAAGAAAGATGGAGTGGCTATATTACTATCAGATAAAATAGACTTCAGAGTAAGGAAAAATGCCAGGGATAAAGAGGGGCATTACATAATGATAAGAGTCAATTCACCAAGATGATATAATCCTAAATGTGTATGCATCTAGCAACAGAACTTCCAAATACATGAAACAAAACCTGATAGAACTAAAAGGAAAAATGCAAATCCGCAATTACAGCTGTGGACTTCAACATTCTACTCTCAGTAATCAGAACAAGCAGACAGAAAATCAGCAAAGGATAGAGAAGAATTAAATAACACTATCAACTTGGATCTAAATGATATTTATACTATACCCCACCCAACAGCAGAATATACACATGCTTTTCAAGTACACATGAAACATTCACCAAGACAGACCATATCCTGGGTCATAAAACAAACTTAACACATTGGAAAGAACTGGAATCATACAAAGTATGTTCTTTGACCATGATGGAATGAAATAGAAATCAATAACAGATAGCTATAAAATATGTGCCCTTCTCTTGATGCAGTCTCATAAAAGTAAAGCACATTTCCTCTGAGTCTAAAATAACGAACTCTTCTCGGAAGGCAATTGGTGAGTTGCGATATCTACCTTAATCTATCGTTTTGTAAACTCTGAAGAGTCAATCAGGGTCAGGAGAGTAGCAAACTATCTTCATTACACAAGACAAAAAAGATAAAACTATCTTAGCTTTAGAATATCAAGAAGTCTTTATTCACCAACTTCAATTTTTAGTTTAGAAATTGCTTTTAAAAAATTATCTAAAAACGTGGAAACCAATGGGGATATTAACTGAGTTATGAATAATTTAAGACTTTTTTTGTGAGATGCCAACTATGTTAAACTTAACATTTATTTTTCCAATACTAAATGTCAAACATTGTATAATGAGTAAACTTAACTAAGTAGCTGGTTCAGATTTATTGTCTTTTCCTCAACGCAAAACCTACTCACACAAATCTAGAGTTCACTGTAACAGGGACCATCCACTGATCTGTAGATAAGCCCAACATTACTAACAGCTGCAGCTACTGCCAGATGCAGTTAATACATTTGTTTATTTTTTTAAGCTGATATGTCATTTGGCTCAACAGACTAAAGGAGAAATGTCAGGTTTCAGAATATCTTTATCGAGTCAAAGAAATTTTTAATTTTGAGAGTAAAACATCCAATTATAGGCACACCTCAAAGCAATAAAGTACTTTACTAATGGTATACAGGATCTGCTATTTATCCTACTCATTAATAATCATAAATAAGCAAGCTTCTATTGTCCATTAGTCTCTCAGGGGGCTATCTAAACCAATGATCTTCAATTTGTTTGTTCATACTAAAATAACTGAAAAATTATGCGACACTTCACAAATTTTTAAGTTAGTATCCAAAGTTTTCATCTTAAGTTTAAATAGTTGTAAACAAAGTAGTTTCTCGCATAATGTAAGTTTTGATATTTTTAAACAAAACTTTTATATTACTATTTTAAATGTATCAAGTAAATAAAAATGCCATAGGGATTTAATTCCTAGAATTATATATTTAAAAACTGCATGAGCACACTTCTTCTTTAACAGGAGGAATTTTATATCTTCCATTCTTCTCCTTGAACTTTTTTTCCATCCATTTCACCTCCTCCACAGAATGTTATTCGAATGTGACAATCTGCATGCCTGAAAGTCTTTCACTGATACTCCTACAATATTTTAATCTATAATATGTATGTGTATTTAAATTTTTTTAAATTTCCAATGACTGTAATGCTCTAAGTATTAAATTTTTGTCTTTTAGATTGAATTATAATAGTCACTGGCACACAATTTATCAAAAACCATAGTTTTATTATAAATTTTGATAAATAATAAATAATTATTAAAAATGTATCTTTCAATGAAAATTTTGAGGTGATGCTTTTATGATACCCTTAAAGTAATCACTAAATTATCCCTTTTGTTTTGGGGCCCTGGAAATTTGTAAAACTCAGAGGCAATATACCATAATGTGATTCAGATGTGCAGAAAAGTATGCGTATCTTCAGTCAAGTGAAGAAGTTCTATCTCAGTCATATGAGATAGAACATCCATATGAGATAGAACATCATATGACTGAGACAGAACATCCAAAACAAGTATCTTTCTCAGGCAGATCAATTTTAGCAAAGAGTAGGTATGGAAATTGAAGATTTCCTTATAGGTATCCAAACTAACTGGTCTTCCCCACCTCCCCATACATAACTCAATTTGAAGACCACTGACTTAAACTATTTCCTCTACAAGGGGAATTGACAAAGTCAAAAGGTATACATTTTGCTTTTAAATCTACCTACCAATCCAGAGTTTTCTATGCTCAGAAAAAAATGAATTCAGTGTACAATGAGACATACCATATTTTCATTCCTTTACCAGTACAGAGAACAAGACTCAAAGTGTCACCATTAGGAATCTGTCCAGTACTACACAGAATTGTAATCAATACCAATACTAACTGTTATGGGTGGCTAATTCTTCTGATCAAAGGATCTACTCATACCCATTAAACTCAATCCAAACATATGAAGAACTAATCTTCACATGTTTTAAGATACTCAATTCATCTTTTTCATGGAACAAGTCCCTATTGCTATTTTCACTACAGAGAGATCTAGCTTTAAATGGGAGGGTAGACTTCAGTAAATTTAACATTTACATTCAAAGGTACTAAAGATTTACTTTTCTGTAAAGAAGAGTAAAGCAGAAAGCTAATAGGAAAAATATAGTCAATGTTTCAGTGTTAAGACTTAAAGGTAGCAAGTCTGTTTTTTGTTTTTACTTGCCTTGGTAGGCCAACTATATAGTGTCAAACTATACTAAACAAGAACCCTATTAATCTTTTATAGGAAAACTATGTGTTTTTTTAAATAGGAAAAGCATTTTAAAGTGTAGGCACACAGGCAATTTCCACTGTATATTTCAATTTGGAGCTTAATGTTATACCTTTAATAAAACTACTTCAAAGGACAATGAGAAATTCTCACAACTTTGACTTCTGTGAATAATTTCTTTACAGACAATAAGTGAATTAAGTAATAATTCTGCACTCCCTGATTTATTTTTAAAAGCTAATGAGCATGATGTTTGTAAAAAATTATAAGTGGAAAATCTGAGCCAAATAAATGGAAAAATCAGAGGTTGTCCTTTTTAAAATTCCCTAAATTCCTAATCTTTAAATTTAAGTTCACATTGACCAAATCTTAACTGAGCTTGGTCTTTGTATTCTGAGTAATTTACCTTGTGAAAATATATTTCCTTCACCACTCCCACTAAATATATATTTGCTAATGATATGATTCTACAGAATTAAACTAAATTACAGTCCTGCATCTGTTTTCAGCGTCTAACTTGGTTAACACTATCTCCCACACAGCTCTTTGAACTGTATTTTCTATTTTTTTTTAAGTACTCTTCCATTCTCTACCACTTGAGTTTAAAAAAAGAAAAAAGAAAAGAAAAGGAAAAAAGCACTTCTAATCTATACACATTAGATCTAAAGATTTGGGGGCCAAATCCTAAAGCAGTGTTTGGTTCTCACATGGGTCTATTACCACATTACAAAGTACACAACTGTACTGTTCCTAAAGGTCAGATTTTATATTAGGTTATAACTCCCAGTTTACTAAAGTAAACTCATGACTCAAGAAGAGGCAAATATTCTGCTTGGAGTATTGTTTTACCTTTTGCTTTCCTTTTAACACATTGACTGCCACACTAGAAAAAAAAAATGTCCTTGGGGCCATGGTGCTTTATCATGAAAACAGAATAAAAACTTCAAAGACAAAACCATCCTTTCTAATTTAATAAAAAATTTATTTTTATTGTTTTCTATGTGTGAGTTATATGCAACTCACACAGCGCTAGAATCAATTTTTACACTGCACACCATGTGAGTTGTACGTGACTCACAACATACTTATTGAATTTGTTTCTGAGAATTGAGTCTTTTGTCATTACACAGGTATTTAGTTGTATCTGGAGTGGACCTTGGGTGGTCCTGGATGAAAACCTCAGAATCACACCCCCTAAGTATGTGCAACAATGTCACATCGCCACATACTATCGCATCAATTTCATTCAAAGAGCCACCAGGCAAACATTCAAGGGGAAATGCATAATCAGAAGTTTTGGTAATCGGAGAATACAGTCCAGCTTGAGTGATGCGATGGGCCGGCCATCTGGAGCAGGGAGATAGGAGGTGGGTGAGACGTGCCAATTGACAGCGAACAATGAGCAGAGGTTTCATAGCACGCAGACATGCTTTGGACCTTCCTACCTAGCCACTCTAGTATAGCTTCTGTGACCAGAGCTATGATCATCACATAAGTTTATTTTGCATTTTCCATTCTCAAGAGAAAATGTCTGGAGAAAATGAGCGTAAGGAATTGCTGGAGGAAATGGTAAATGAAGTTTTGGACATGAGTGATGAAGTTGTTGATCTATTTAATGATGATTCAGAGGAGTACTGTCCTAGTGGAGATAGCAGGGACAGTTCTGATAGCAGTTGCAGCCCACAGAGAAAAACTAGACGAAGAATATTACATGCAGATCTTTCCACTGGGGAAGGTTGTTCAAAATCTATTACTGAAACAACTGAAGCAGTTGTAGCCGATTTCTGTGAGAGTGACTCTTCATCAGATGTTTCTGAAGAACCTCACTAGTGTAAGTTTTCCAGCCTGGAGTCCAGTTTCAGGAAGTAACATGAAGATTTTTGACTTTGTTGAAAGTAATCCTGGTATTCCAATCAAAATTGTGACTGAAAAACACCTTATGATTTTTTCCAATTCTTCATAACAGATGATGTTATTGACTACATGGTGAAGGAAACTAATATTGACACAAGTCAGACTTTACAAAGGGTAATATCAAACCCCACTCCTGACTGAAAAAGTGGTATGATGTTACTTCTCAAGAAATGGAACGATTTTGGGGAGTGTTGTTTTGGATGGGCCTTAGCAAGAAGTCAAGACTTCTGGACTATCTGTGAAAGGACATTTTGTATGACAATTCAGTGAAAAAGCGTATATCACATAACCGCTTTGAAATGCTTCTGAGAATGTGGCATCTCTAACAATGAACAATGTCCTCCTGGTGACCCTCTCTGCAAGATACAGCCACTTCTTGATTGTCTTCTTGAAAGGTTTCAGGTTGCTGTAATTCCAGATAAGGAAATATGTATTGATGGAACAATGGTGCCATTTCATGGATGTTATATATGCTTCACGAGGCCCAGGGCTCAAAACTAGCATGAGTTAAATACAACTCACATGGCAGTTAATGTGTTAAATTAGGCAGCACTCATGGGAAGAAAGAGACTCAACCAGCTCTTTAATGTACAACTGCAGTCCCCAAGCCCTGGGCCATGGACTGGTATCAGTCTGTGGCCTGTCAGGAACCAGGCCACACATTAGGAGGTGAGCATTACCACCTGAGCTCCGTCTTCCTCCCCACCTCATCCATAGAAAAACTGTCTTCCGTCAAACTGGTCCCTGGTGCCAAAAAGGTTGGGGACCACTGACAAAATCAGATAAGACCAAAACCACTTTACTAATTTACATGTGATTATCAATTGTACTCTTAAAACATGAACGGTCTGAGAATTAATATATGAATTGCCAGCATTCCTCAAATAAAACATCTCAGTATAAAATACCAGAAATGCATTCACTTTGGGGGTGAAAAATCATCCATCTGTTCCTTTATATATATGTTCAAGTTGAATTTCTAGCTCCAAGCAATTAAATTATGCCAGGAAACACTATCAATTCAATTTTCAAAATTACATACACTGCCATATGCTTTTCAAATGTCTCATGACTCCTAACTCTCTTTCTCATCTTGACCTCTCTAACTAGTTCTAAAACCTATTTCCAAATTGTCCACTGGGTGCTTGTGACTAGTATATTAAGTACCACCTCCAATTTTCACTCCTCTCTCACCTGCAGAGAAAATACACACAAACACACATACACATACACACATGCACACACACTTCTCCAATTAGTTTTTCCCATTCCCATTATCATTATCATTCTTATTTACCCAGGCTGAAAAACCTCAAAATCATATCTTTGGGTCCTTCTTCTCCTTAACATTCTGTTCTACATTTAACCAATGGTCAATCCTGCAATTCTTCTTACACAATTTCTTATATATCTAATATTCCCTTTCCATTCCCATGCACCGCTCTAGGTAAAGCCCTTATCTCTAAAATAGGTCTCATTCCAAATGATTATAAAAACCTCCCTAGTCTAGCTGGGCATAGTAGCATGTGCTTGTAGTTCCAGCTACTGATGAAGCTGAAGTGGGAGAATCACCTGAGCCCAGGAGTTAGAATCCAGCCTGGGCAATATGGCAAGACTATGTCTCTGAAAACAACAATAATAAAAATTCCCTAGTCGCTCTTCCTCTAGGACTCCTTCCCTGCCAATACATTTTGCACAAAGAAAACTCCAAAGTGAATAGCACCACGCTACTTATTATCAAAGAATTCAAACTCTTAACAGGAGACACAAAAAATTATTAACAACATAGTAGTGGGTAAGCATTATACTGATGGTACTATATAAACAAAAAGCTCTAGGAAGGGAGGATGGTGACTGTTATTACAGGAGGGGTTTCAGAGGAGGTTACAGCTAAACTGGTAAAAAGCATTCCAGACCAAGTTGTGAAGGTTCAGATTTTAGGGGAAGGACAAGTAGTAGTTCAGTAGCAGGGGAGAGGTAGGAGATGAGGCTAGAAATGTACGCTTGAATCAGACTGTGGGATCTTCATTAGCATGCTAAGACTTGATCCTATGAAAATTTGAAACAAGCAAAGATACAAGAACCCTTTATTTTAAGCTTTTATATATATGTTGTTTTGTTTTTAATATATAATTCTAAAAACAAAGTAGCACAGGCACTAATGGAACCAGACACATTCTCCCTAAGTGTGACAACTGATAACTTTCTTAGGCATCTACACCTCAATTTGGCAAACAGACTCTGTAGGAAAATTAGAGATAAGGACAGTACTCTGTGTGTGTTCATTATTCATTAGGTCAGGCTGGTTTATTTATGTTCTTCAAATCTACTCTATCCTTATTCATATTTTTGTCTTTATGCTTTAACAGTTACTGAGGGAGGCGTGTTTTAAATTTCCTACTATATTTATGAATTTGTCTATTAATATTATACTATAGTTTTTCAGTTATATACTGTTCATTTGATTTTTTTAGATTACAATTTTATTGTGTTATATGAGTTAATTCATAATACTCTATTTAATGACATAGAAAACATTCCTCAAAAATAAACATTTTGGTTCATTTTTGGACCAAATCTAACCTTTTATGCTGTTGAAAATAGTTGGCTATTTTCCCCACGCCCTTCCCTTTCTGTCAGCAATCTGCTTCAAGCCAAATGCACCTCAATATTTAGAGCACATTAGTGCTGCTCAGTCTGAGCTCCACATTAGAGAAAGAGTGGTTGTCCACATGATTAAGGGAGTTTATATTCACACACACACAAAAAAAACTGAACTGGTTACATTATATGCCATCTCGTCACATTTCATGACTCTCTGCCCATAGTATAAAAGGAGAGGGAAGAAGTTTGATAAATCCACAGAACATACTCTACTTTTTGCAGGGGAGAAAACAATAATTACCAGTTTGAAAAGGCTTAGCCTCAAGTTAGTAATGGCTTTAAAAGACAAAGCTTCATGGCAGCTGTCCTAACTAATCATAGAACCCATAGACTCAGATGAGTAACACACAGGCCTGACAACTACATTTGTAACCAATTTCCTATTTCAATACTCACTCATATCATAAGGAGGGCAATCTAAAAGTAGAACAGCTGAGATAAATATCTGTGGCTCAGTCCTCACTGGAAATGACTGAGACATACAAACAAGCCAGAGCAAAAGAAAACCCCTAAATAGTAAGTTATCAAGTGCAACTTATAAGGTGTTTTGTTCCTACTTAGAATTTGAAAATAAATCAATTCCATCACAGGGTGATCAACAATAGTGTTTTTTCAAACCGCAGGTCATAATCCATTAGTGGGTTGTGAGATATACGAGTGGGTTCCAACATGCTGTTTTTTAAAATGAAATAGAGCAGACTAGAAGAAATAATACCCAAATATATAACAGAGTCGGCATTAGCTCAAGCAGTTACATCCTCATGCTGGACTTTCCATCCAAATATATAACAAAGGTAAGTATTGTTTCATGAATTTTTTATGTATATACCATATCAAATGTACATAAATGACTAAAAGGCAGGACCTCATGGCACAATGGTAGTGCCTCTGACTCCATAAATGAATAAAAGGTATTTCATATTATAGGTCACAATTGAAAAAAATAGTTCAAAAAAATACTGATCTAGGAACAACCAGTAAGGCAAGCTTATTTTTCTGAGAACAAGAACAAAACTAGGAAGAAAGTTTTTATAAATTTTTGTTAAGACTATCTCATCTAAAGATCATCTAAGATTCTAAATAACTATGTACTCATTTTTCAGATGGGAAGAATTCATTTATTCAAAAATTCAAAAAATACTTATTGTATGCCACACATGGTTCTATATGCTGGAAATAGAAAACAGAATAAATAAAGTTCCTACCTTCATGAGGTTTAAACTCATGATGGAGATAAGTAGCCAGGGTACCAGATTCTAGACTAAGTGCTTAACATACATTCTCACTTGAGCCTCGTAATCCTATGAGGCAGATAATATTTATCTTCATTTCATACATTTCATATATGTGGGAATTGAGGCTTAAAGAAATTCATTAACTTGTCCAAGATATATGTCTGTCTCTCTCTTTCTTTCTCTCTCACGCACACATGCACACAGAGCTAGTCAAGGCAGAGTTAAGATTCAAATTCCAGCAAGGCAGTGGGATTCCAAAGCTCTCTTTGCCACTATAATGTACTGCCTTTTACTTGCAGCAAAATAAAATATAACAATGTTCTGCCCAAGAATACTTCTAAAAGTTACACAAAACTATGGCTTTTGATCAAATAATTTCAATTATATAGGTAGTCTGGGGTTACTTGCCCTTTCTTAAATTTTGTTAGTTGAAAGAGGGCAATTGTTAAAAATTGACCTAAAACTACAGTTCAGTTTCATTAAATTTACTTTGGAATAAGCATACTAGTATGTTTTTTATATTGTCTTTAAAACTGTGAAGAAAGAATGGTAGGCCAATGGCATACAAATCAGCACATTGTGATTTAAAAAAAAAGGAAGGCACCCCGCTCCATGAACAAGTCCGGCTTAGGCTCTCACAATAAAGAGGCTTTAGCAAAGGAGCCTGACTAGTCATTCCCTAAATGGATCCTGTAGGTTTGAGAGACATGTTGAGAGAAGCAAGGCTCACCCACAGAGGCAACTAGAAATGTTGAGTCAACGCTGGCAGTGACAGTAAAGGCGGTAGGGGCCAAATCACTCCACATTCCACACTGACGCACTGTCTGATCCTTGAGAGCAGAAATTGTCTCTGTTTTGCTCCCACTGTATCCCCATCACCTAATACAGTGTACAGAATGTGGCAGGTACTCAGTAAATATTTGATAAATGAATAAATTATATTGCGCAAGTTATTTCCTTCCTTGGGCCTTGATTTTCCATAAAGCATAAGGGTGGGACTAAATCAATATATTTACTTTCAGCTCCAAAAGTCTGTAATTCTTTGAGCTAGAATTCCTAAATACATCACAATAAAGAAAGCATCAGTCAGATTACTCCAGGACATCCGGGTTTGCATATATGCCTAGTCACAAGGTTTCACAACATCTTACTCACTGCATAAGATAAACAAAATGAAATCTGCCCTGTCGAAACTACTGAAACTATCACAGCCTCTTCTTCAAGGGGAAACTACTCAATACTTGTTGAGGTGGGAAGAGAAATAAGCTAGTTATTGTATAAATAACATAAGACATATCTGACCATTCAACTATAACAGGAGAACAGTTGATGCTCATAAAAATGATAACAAGGACAGCAGCAAAATTTAGCTTCTTCAGATGTTTGAAGAATCAGAAAAATCTGATAACTGGTTTAACCAGATAATCTCTGGCCTTAATTCCAAAGTACACTTTCTGTGAAGGCAGGATATTTATTTTTTAAGTAGTTTAACACAGATTTACCTTCCTCAATCAATTGTCAACTAGAAATTATTTTCTAACCTTTTACCACTTTTTCTAAAAAGCAAAAGTAAATTATTTTTTAACCCATTATTTTAAGTAACATAATCTCAAATTAATTAAGTAACTTGACTAGATCACAAAACCACCAGTTCACCAAGTTAGATTTTATTAACTATATTCCCTGAAGATTAAAATGTAAGGATTAAATACATTAAAGTATGTTCCTCATCTATTAAAGAATTCTTTAAGGTTTTTCAAACCACCTCTCACTATTATGGGAGGAAGAGTTTGGGTTCTAAACAGTATTTCAAATCTCTTTGTATATGTTTGTTATACATAAGAAACACTGGTAGAAACTATCGGAGGATCAGAAAGTTCTAGAAGGTATTAAGTTCTCAAACTTAGGACCCATTTTGGGTACACATGGGTTGGCATAAAACATAAAAGAGTAACTCAAAGGTTTAAATTAAGGCACATTAAGAGACAAGTCATAAGATAATTTTTTAGAAAGCATGAAAGACTGAAGGTATTTCACCATGGGCAGATTCTAAAAAGAGAAAAAGTTTATACTGATGACATTTCCATGGGAAATGATGACATTTCCTTCTAAGTTCCTTCTAAGTCCAAGTCTAAGTCTGTGTGTAAAAACAAAAAGCTATTATTTGAAGTATACTGAAAGTTTAGAAGACCAATAGCTGTTTTCATAACATTTAAAAAGAAAAGATAAACAATTGAAGCTTACTGTAACAACTCTTTTTTTTTTTCTTTTTTTAAAGAGATAGCAACTCTGTCACTCAGGCTGGAGTGCACTGGTGATCCTCCAGCCTCAGCCTCCCAAGTAGCTGGGACTACAGGCATATACCACCATGCCTGGCTAATTTTAAAAAATTTCTGTAGATACAGGGTCTGGCTATGTTGCCCAGGCTGGTCTCTTATCTATAAAAAAAACTCCTGGCCTAAAGCAATCCTCCTACCTTGGCCTCCCAAAGTGCTAGGATTACAGGCATGAGCCACCAGGCCCAGCCACTTTAATAATTCTTTAAAAAATAGCATTCCATGAGAAATTAGAAACCTTCTATATTGCTGGTGGGAATGTAAATGGTCCAGCCACTATGGAAAACAGTTTGGCAGTTCCTCAAAAGCTAAACATAAAGTTACCACTCCTGGGTGTATACCTAGAAGAAATGAAAATAAGGACCCTCCAAGATACTTGTATGCCAACATTCATTACAGCATTATTCAGTAGTCAAGGGGGAAACAATCCAGTGGTCATCAACAGATGAATTGATAAACAAAATGTATTATATACATATAAATACACAAGGAATAGTATTCAGCCTTAAAAAGGAATAAAGTTCTGATGGAGCAACCTTGAGAACATTATGCTAAGTGAAATAAACCAGATGCAAAAGGACAAATATTGTATGACTACAATTATATGAAATATCTAAAATAGGCAAATTGACAGAGATAGAAAGTAGATTAGAGGTTACCAGTGGCTGGAGGGGTGGAGTGTGGTGAGGGAGGGAGAAAGAGAATGAGAATTATAACTTAATAGTTATAGAGTTTCTGTTTGAGATGAACAAAAATTTTGGAAACAGTGGTGATAGTTGTACAACATTGTGAATGTAATTAATGCCACTGAATTCTATACTTAAAAATGGTTAAAATTGCAAATTTTATGTTATATATGTATATATATTTACCACACTAAAAAAATAGCATCTATGATACCCCACAGATTAAAATACAAAAGGGAAATGTGCCTTTATATAAAATGGAGAGATCTGGTTGGTGGTGGTCATTATATTAATTACGATGTCCAATTTGACCACTTACAACTTGACATTATGTGCCTCCTGATAATATATGATGTGATCTATATAATTGTATTGCTGGAAATTTTGACCTGAATCTTATCATGAAGAAAGTGACAAACCCAGATTATAGAATGTTCTATAAGACAACTGGCCTGGACTTTTCATAAGGTCGAAGTATTAATACAATGCTTGAACCAGGGGTGGGGAACCTGTGGCCTTCTAGGTCCTTAAGTGTGGTCTTTTGACTGAATCCAAACTTTACAGAACCAATCCTTTTATGTGTATTAACAAATTTTTGATTGTCTTTTATATTTTTATTTTATTTTTAAAACAAGCATATTTAAAATACCAAAGAATAAAATAACTTTCAATGAAATAAACCTCCCAGATTGACCTGCACAACTAGAACATTAGTAACCTTATGGGCTAAAATGACAGCTGCTACTCTCATAATTTAGATATAACTTCCCCGGCCTGACTAGTGGCACTACAACATGAGGCTGGTTGGTGAGAGTTTATAGGGATTGAGTAAGCCAGTCTGTTTTCAGCTTTTGACAACACTGCACTGTGTTTCTGTTTGAAGTGGAATTTGTGAATAGTTGCATAGCTTGACAGTATTTTTTAATTCTGTCATATCAAAGAAGATCAAGAGAATGCTAAAGGAAAAAACAGATTTTTAAATGAGGATTGGGAATTGCAACATCATCTTGTTTCTGCTAAAGAAAAGATGATCTGCTTGCTTTGTGATACTGTAATATCAACATTAAAGAAATTTAATGCTCATCAGCATTATAACACTCATAAGAACCACAAATATTTCAAACGAGAGGGAGAGGAGCGAAAGGTTATACTGCAAAAATTAAAAGATAAAAAGCAAAAGCAAAGACAAGTCTATCAAGCAGCAATAAGACCTGAAAATAATGCCACTGAAGCAATTTATAAAGTAGCTTATATACTCAGGGAAAAAGAGAAGCCATTCAGTGATGTAGAAATTGTGAAAGAATGCATTGTCAAAGTTGTAGGATGCTTAGACCCCGGTAACATTTCAAAGTTCAAAGAGAACCATAACTGATCAGCAGCATGAATTAGCCTTCTACTTGACAGAACAACTTCATACTTAACAGAAAAACTTCAATACTTCAAAAGGAAAAAATATATTATTCAATCACTTTGGATGAATCAACTGATACTACAGACTTAGCACAGGACTCAGGTCATAACAGAATCTTTGCTATGAAGAGTTACTCGCTTTGGGCACTCTTGTGAACAGAACACGGAAAATAGATATCTTTAACAACTTTCAAGATAAATGTCAGGAAGTTGCACTGAAATTGGTAAATGTACTGAGTGTAGGTACAGACGGTGCACCTTCCATGACAGGAAAACATGAAGGGTTTATTGCACAATTAAAAAAAGTATTAACAGATCCAGATGCTCTCATTTCTTTTCATTGTATCTTGCATCAGCAAAATCTCTGTGCTAAAGCTACTATGTTAAGTGACACTTTGCAACATGTTGTAAGTATTGTTAACTATATTCATGCAAATGTAACATGGCATAGTCAGTTTTGTAACATGCTAAAGTTGAATGATGAGGTATTCAGTGTGGATTTGCGGTATCATTCTAAAGCGTTCTAAAGTGTGTTGGCTATCGCGGGGACAGGTGTTAGCCAAAATTTTATCTCTGCAAGAACAGAGAGTTAAATTTTATGAAGAACAGAATCAGCAAAGTGAATGATTGAAAGCAGATTTCTATAGGAATGCAGCATTTCTGTGTGATATCATGTCAAATCAAAACGACTTGAATATTTTTTGGCAAGGTAAAACTAAGTCTGTATATGATTTGTAGCAAAAAATCCAACCATTTCAAAAAAAGCTATCTTTTTTCAAAACATTTCTTCAAAAGGAAATTTTAGGTGAACATTTTCCTCAGTTAGCAAAGATCATTGATGAGCAGGATGATACATGCGAATCATTTGAAGAATATGCAGCTGTTACAGACCTATTAATTGGAGAATGCAATGAAAAGTTCACTGACTTTGAGAATCATGACATCACACTCAAATTAGCATTTCAGCCTCACCTACTTGATGTTACCAAGGCACCTAAAGAACTACAGGTGGAATTGATTGAGCTCTCAGTAGATGACATTTTAAAGTCATTGTTTGATGCTAAGAAAGATCCAATTGAAATATGGAAAAATGCAGAATACTCACGCCTTTGGCAACATGGCCAAAAAATGAATTCTTGCTTTTCAGCCAGTTATTGCTGAGAATCCACATTCTCCTACCTAACCCGAATCAAGATACCCTTAAGGTTACAAATGACTGATACCCATCTAGAGGATCAACTGAAATTGTGGACCTCTATGCTGCAACCAAATATTCAAATGCTTTCCAACAAAAATAGACACAACAAAGTCATTAAAAGGTTAACATTAAAATTGACAAATTGGCCGGGCGTGGTGGCTCACGCCTGTAATCCTAGCACTCTGGGAGG
>VBSM01003215.1:35281258-35299144 GCA_008086735.1 Cheirogaleus medius | reverse complement strand
TACAAAATAATGTACATTTTTAAGTATATCTAATTGAAGTTTCTTGAATGTGGCTTATTTGATTACAGCTAAACTAATGTGGGCTTCCAACATGAAAAGGTTCCCCACCTCTGACTTGAATCTTGACTGGATCCTAGATCTGGAGGAAAAGGGGCTACAAGGGCTATTTTTGGGACAATAAGTGAAATCTGAGTTATGGAAAGCATGTGGGATGATAGTATTGAATTACTGTTGATTTCTCAGTTATGGTAATAGTAGATGTTTGTACAGGAGACTATCCCTATACTTGGGAAAGAAATACATGCAGAACAACTTATAGGTAAAGTATCATGAGCCTACTTTTGGATGATTTGGCAATGGATTGTGTGTCTAGGGTCGGGGAGGAATAGAAAGTGAGAGAGGAAGAGGCAGAACACTTGGGGTAATGTAACAGTGTTGAATTTAAATGAAGGATAAATAAGTGTTCATGTAGTCTTAATTTTACTGTGGGTTTGAAAATTTCAAAAGAAAAAGAAATAAAGTTTTTAAAAATTAGAATTTTAAAAAGTTTCTTCTTTTCCACTCAGAATATACTTAAGAAAACTAAATGAACAAGGGGGAAAATATAGCAAATTCAGTGCTTCACATACCTTCCACATCATACCAATGCGCGCCGTTTGTGATTCCATCTTTGAAAGTCTCGTCTTCATCTCCTGGACAATGAGGCTCACCAGTTTTCATTATGGGATGATTTGAAGCATAAGCTTTTGCCAGGTATTTAAAGACTTCATCATCTGAGGTTTTGCTATAGATTCCAGTGGCCTTGTGTTCTGGAGAATCATCAAAAGGATAGCTTGCTACCACTGAGCCACCATGCAGATTTCCAGAAAGCACAAACCTTTGGAAACACAACCAAATTACATATCACTAAAAAAGGACCCAGAAAATACCATGCATTTTAAAATTCTACAACATCTTTCATAAATGGACTCAGATATCTCTCTCTTGGAGACCTAGAAGACAACTCTATCAGCTGTTATAAGCAGACCACCACAAACAACAACAAAGGAAATGGAAAGAAAGTATTATCAATTTAAAATTTCAAACAGCTTTTATAATTCAAGCTAAACTAATGTAAAGAATTTTCCATCATTGAAAAAGTAGCTGCATAACACAATATAAATTAATGTTTCAGATGTCTTATTTAGGGAATTCCAAATTCATGTATTAGGTTGAACTATAGGAACTTGCCAATATTCAAGCACTTTTTGACCTACAGAAATGACAATTTCATATAGTTCAGCCTAGTACTTGTATTTAATAATGTGTCAATTTCATAGAAAACATAGCTGGTATATATACACATATTTGTTGAATACATGAGTTAGATTAATAACATATGCTTTTTATATTTATTGTCCAAAGAGAATTTTTAAGATAGGGAGTCTAATTTAAAAGGATGTATTTTGTCTCACTCCAGTTTCACAATATACTAAATTCACATTTTCAAGAGAGAAGCCACAGTTGAGGAGATTCTGAAAAACAAAAAACAAATGAAAAAAAACCAAAACCTGATACAGTGAGCTGCTTTCAGAGAAAAACAATACAGCATATCAAAGACTAGCACTGCATTACTGTAGAAGCAGCTCTCTTTCTAGGCCCAAGGTTTCTGATTGGACCATTAAAAAATAAACTGACACAGAGACAAGGATGTTCCTATAAATGAAATTTTTTTGTAATGTTTCTACTTTTAGTGAACCAATTTACAATTTGGTCAAATTTATATACATAGAAATACTAAAGAACTCCTTTTATGGTAAAAGCTAAAAGCAAAAAACATGCTTAAATTATATTTATGCATCTTTCCCTTATGTAACATTTTAAACCATTACTATGAGTAGAGATTAAATACTTTTCTCTTTGTACTCTAAATTGGATTTTCTTACTTTTGCCTTTCTGTGGTTGAAATTAACTGACCTACCAAAATTCTAAAAGAGGTTGATATATAACATTTCTCACTATATGCATGAAAGAAAATTAAACCTATTATATGTCTAATTTGAAAGGTTAGCTTAAGCATGATCAGTACCATCCCAGGGGAGAGCAAACAATGAAAATTACTTGTAATATGGAATCTGTTCATCAGAAGGTAGAACTTAGCCAATAATGACAGTGATTAAACACTAGAATTGACTATGAAAAAAGACTAGTTAAAAACTAGTATCATTATAATTAGCACCCTTCCAGACACCAGAGGAGAATGCCATTTGGTGCAGTGGCAATAGCATAGGCTTTGGGCCCAGGAAAATACGGTAAGAACATTCAGTCTCCCAAATATGTTGCTCACTGGTAATATGATCAGGAGAAGCTACTGCCTCTAAATTCACTGAACCCCAGTTTTCCTCTCATCTATAAAATGAGGATTAATGCTACCTGCTTCCCAGGGTTGTTACGAAAATTAAATAACAAACATGAAGCATCTTCCAGCATAATGACTGCTTTATAGCCCCTGCTCAACAAATGTTCATTTCTTCGGAGACATTTAGCATCTTGTTTAGGGAATTACACTGCCTTACAGACTATCATTCTACTCTCCAATTCTACTGTCAGCCCTTGGGATAGAATGATACAGAAACAAAAACTAAGCACATATTCTAACTTTCTAACTCTACTCTACCCACCCCTACCCTATAGCTAAGGTATTAACAATTTATTTTCTGGTTTGTATTTCTAAAATAATTTAAGTACTTTCCCCCCCCACTGACTTCAGCTCAGGTAATCCATTAAGCAACAAATATTTCTTGAGTGTGGACTATGTGCCTAACATTTTTCTAGGCACATCAGTGAACACAACAAACAAATGCCCTCCTAGCATTCTATTCTAGCAGAATAAAACAGATAAATGAATATTCTAAATAAGTGAAGCATGCTACTTTAATTATATATTTTTAAATAAAACTTTAAAATCCAAGAATCTCTACTAAATACTGTTTTTTATTTTGTTTGGCTTTTCTTGCAACACTTCTCGGAAATATTGTTAAAAGAGCCTAACCAGATACTTTCAGGATAATGAAATACTTGCAATCTACTTGAGTGATAAAATTCAATCAGATTTTCCTTACTATAATTACACAGTTTTTCAAATACCAGTATCACTCTTACAATGAGGATTTCAAGAGAAAGTGACACCTATTACAATAGTTATAAGAATACTGCTTTTAGTCTTCCATCAAACCAACTTTGCATATCAACTCCAATCTTATTTGAAAGGTTATTTTATAGTTTCCATTCAGATCAATTCTCTTAAGTGTTTCTCATACTTGACTTCAGTATCACATATCATTTTTTGCATAAGATTTAAAGTAGCTGATAAGTATACTGTAAATATTATAAATAAGAGTCTATAAATATAAAGAAGTTAATCTCTAAATTAACTCTATTATGCTCTCCAAATAACCTTGTGGATAACCTGAAAAAAAGTAGGAAAACTTGATGTCTAACAAACTATATTTCAAAGATTCAGGAAATTGTAGATTAAATATATCTTCCCCCAAATAATCTGCACCCACCCTTGAACACTATGATAATACTTTTCAAAGACATATCAAAAAATCATTTATATGCTAATCTCTCTAAGCAAGTATATTTACTTAAAGAAATAAATACAGTGTGCCAAAAATATGGGGGTCAAGTAAATTATGAAAAGTTTATTTTAATGATGGAGTTAACATTTTTTATATTTCCCACCTTGCCTCAACACCCATTGGATGAAGTGTAAAGTGAAACAAATAAACTTTACTTTCCTAAACTGGAGGAAATTAAGTCTTAAAATTTTATATATTCAAAATAACAACAAAAATCTATTTCTAACATAGCTGAGTGAATAGGATATCAAGAAATTACTCAGGATGGGCACGGTGGCTCATGTCTATAATCCTAGCACTCTGGCAGGCCAAGTCGGGAGGATTGCTTGAGCTCAGGAGTTTGAGACCAGCCTGAGCAGAAGCAAGACCCCTGTCTCTACTAAAAATAAAAAAATTAGTCAGTTGTCGTGGTGTGTGCCTGTAGTCCCAGCTATTCAGGTGGCTGAGACAAGAGGATCCCTTGAGCCCAGGAGTTTGAGGTTGCAGTGAGCTATGATGATGCCACTGCACTCTACCCAGGGTGACAGAGCAACACTCTGTCTCAAAAAAAAGAAAAGAATTACTCAAATGATTTACCTCACACTGAAAAGGGTAGTTTTCCCATGCAGACTAATGTTTGGGTATTTTTTAATGTCCTATCCATAAAGCTGACTCTATATTAGACATCAATCTCAATCTTGTGTGTGTGTGCTTGTGTTTTTAATTTTATTCACACATCAATGTCCTCTGTTACTGATTAATAACAAAGAATATGCATTTTGAGTTACTTTTTGAAGACTGAGGATGGATGGATGTACTCTTCACCCTATATAGTCACCTATTTTCCCTTTTGATTAGAGTTACATGTTTGAAAAATGGTTGGGTATGGTAGAGGAAGGCCATAGCCACAGAACAAAACGACACATAACCTCAAGGTGACTTACGCCAAGAGAAAGCTCATTTTCATTTTTTGGTCAGATCAGAACTAATACTGAAGAGAAAAATCTAGCCACAGAATTTATATCTCTGCAAGGGTCGTGACAGAACAAACAATGCAAACAGTGCATTTGATAGATCATCTCAGAAAAGCCCTGGCCATCAGAGCATCTGTCAGTAAGTGTATGTCAAAGTCATATTTCTTATGCAGATGTTCAGAGGTCATGACATGATCATCTTTAAAAGAAAAAAGTCTTCCCAGAAAGTCTAAGTGAAATTAAATATCTACAATGGATCTTATAAAGGGGAGTAAAGTAGAAGTAGAAAATAAAAAGACTGAAACTGTCTCAATGCCGACAAATTTTCTAGATCTGCTATATATGACTGAAATATTTTTTTAAGGCTATAGTACTGATTCCAGTGACCGAAATCTTGTAGAAGAAATGATTCCAAGTCTTACAGAGAAACTTCTGTGTTCATTATTACCTTTATCTTACCTGTCACTCAAATCTTCTTTGAATCAAGATGTAACGATTATTGCTTCAAAAACCTTATGAAGACACAAAAATGGGGATATGCTGGCAAAGCTGATGCTTGAAAAAGGGGAAGAGGTGCATGCCCACTTCAGACACTATGCCATCTGGAGTAAGTTCTCTCTTCCTTTATTGCTCTCTTCCTCTTAGCTGAAAATCCTACCCATCTCTCAAGATTCAGCTCAATTTCTACCTCTTCCACAGAGGTGGTCCATATTCTTTCAGCCCACACATATTTTGCAGTGGGAACAATTCCTGTAAAGTTTAACTGGGTATGTAAACACACCTCATAAATATTTCTAATATTCTCTTGTTTTATACTAATTTCTTGAGGTCCTCATGCTCATACTTTTTAATTTTTTAAATGTCACACAGTGCTGAGTAACACTCAAGATGTGTACTAGGTGTGACAATTAGCCATTCTGCCCAGGCCCATTAATAAGGTGCACAAATGGCACCAGAAACCCGTCAGTGTCTAAAATGAAGCAACTTGCAGATCTGTGCAAGGTCTCCAGCCAAGTTCATATTCTCCTTAGCTGAGTCAGAGGTAAAGACTGGAGAAGAACCAGTTTCTGTCAAATAACCAAAAGGAAGAAGACCTTGGAGATGTCATTTACCATTTCTGAGCTAGTCTCCCTCCCTGGCTGTTAAGAGCACTGACTAGGAATCAGAATGCCCGAGTCCATGTCCGGGCTATACTGCTTACTATGTAAATTAGTTAACCAATCTGACCCTCAATTTCCCCTAATGCAAAGCAGGGATATTAATGGTGTCTATGTCATCAGGTTGTGGCCAACATAAAGTGAGACAATGCGGTCATGGAAAGAGCTTAGCACAGTGGCAGCAGTTATAAGATAACAATATTGACAGCTTATCTAAAAAATGAGTGAGCTAACCTAGGTTATCCATAAGGTCTCTTCCATTGCTCATAGTCTATAGTCCTGTAAGAACAGGGACCAGAATGCCAGAAACGAGTCTTCCCATCCCTTGAACAAATAGCCTCTAGGCAGCGCTTCTCTGACAATTAGCGGGACAGGAGGCTACGCGGCCTGGGCCCTGTCCCTGTTACAGGATGTCCATCCCTCCACCCTCACTACCGCCACCTCTTAGGCCAGCATTGTCTGAGCGCCTACTGGGTGCCAGAACCAGCCCCTGCCCTTGGGTGCTCGCGTGGATGGAGAGAGTGGGTGGGCAACACTCACTTGTTTCTGCGGATCCACTCGATGAGGGCGCGCACCTCCGGCACCTCGTCCAGGGCGGGGGGCTCGCCGGTGCTGAACTGGTCCGGGAAGCTGCGGTTGAGGTCGCGGCCGCGGCTGTTATCGCGTCCGCTGGCCCCGGGCGGGCCGCCGTCGCCGAGGCCGCAGTCGCCCTCGCGAGCGCGCTCGAAGCCGTCGGGGTTGAGGCTGGGCAGCAGGTACACGTCGGTGGTGTTGAGCAGGCGGACGAGCCGCGGGTCCCCGCGACGGTAGCCGGCCGCCAGCTCGCGGGCCAGGTAGATCAGCACCTGGCGCGACACCGTCTCGTCGCCGTGCATGTTGCCCACCAGCTTCACCTGCGGCCGGCCGGGCACGAGCGGCCCTGCGGAGTCGGGCCCCGCAGCGTCCGGCCCCGCGTCGCCGTCAGGGAGCAGCGACCCCAGGCCGGCCGTGAGGCGCAGCACCCACAGCGGCCGGCCCTCCACCGAGCGGCCGATGCTGAAGAGCCGGGCCAGGCCGGGGGGCCCCGCGGCCGCCGCCTCCCTCAGCGCGGAGCCGAGCTCCTCTTCGTGGTAGTAGCGGTCGAACTGGCCCTCGGCCGCCCCGCTGCCCGCGCTCGTCGTTGTTGTCGTCGCCTCCGCCTTCTTGATGTGAGCCGCGCGGGCCGGGCTCCTCAGCAGCAGGAGGCACAGGAGCAGCGGGAGGCTCCCCCGCCGCCAGGGCGGCCGCGCGTCCCAGCCGCTCGCCATCTTCCAGCAGCGCCGCTAACCCCGGCTCCGCTCCCGCGGCTCCGCGCTCCGGGAGGCGGAGGCCTGCCGGATCCCCTGCGCGCCTAGCAACCCCATCCCGCCCTCCCGCCGCAGCCAATCACGGACGCGCCTGCTGCTGCGTCACGGCAGGGGGCGGGGCCTCCCTTAAAGCAGCCGATTCCCTCTGGGCGTGTCTTCTCTTCTGTCCGGGACGAGTTTGGTCACTCTCTCCCTTCACAGAGGCTCCTCTCCCTCTCTTTTCCGCCTCCCTGTTTCCTCTTCTGCGTTGGCTCCGCTTCTCCTCTACTCGCTCCTTCTCTTCTTTATGGCTTCTCCCCTAAATTGGCTTCCCTTCTTCTCTGAGTACCCTTACTAGCTCCCTTCCCATCTTTGTTGCAGCTTTTCTCAGCTGCGCTTTAACACTTAGAACCAAGAATCGAAAGGTTCGAAAGACTCAAAGGACGCGAAAAAATCAGTAGGTTCGAAAGAGTCTACATTAGAAGAGTCCAAGGACACCTAGCCCAATCCCCTGTGCACCTTTCCTCCGGATTCGTCCTGCGTGGGCTCGGGCCCGCTGCCTGCGTGCGGTTGGAGAGAACGGGACGGCCGGAGTAGAAGGCGGCTCGCTACCTCACAAGGCAGCCCATTCCATCTTGGAGTTGCTGTGTGGAGAGAAGGTGTCTCCTCCGTGTTTAGCGGAAATGTGCAACGTAGTAGGCCCCTCTTGTGTTAATGTTATCTATTTCTTTAGCGTCAGCCCACGTTGTCCTCTGTGTGTGCTGGTCTCACCCTCAGTAGGCAGATTTCATTTCACGGTTCAACTGTCCTCTCTGCAAACCGCTTCTGAGCGAGTTGTAGATTTAACTGTGGCCTTAGAGTGACATTTTTTTTTACAAAAGCAGCAGGTTTGACATTTCTAGAAACGCTTCCTTGGCAAGTATAATTCCTAAACTCCTCAGGGTACAGCCAAAGCTGGCAATTACAGTGTTTCATCAAGCCTAGAGAAGAGGTCTTTTAACCTGGCCTTTCGAAGTAGGCTCTAGTCAGTCACTTTAGCTTGAAGAAACACAAAACTTCACAATCTTTTTATCGAGTGTGAAATTCTACCCATCTGAAACATAATTGCAATCACTGTTGAATTTCCTTCTTTCAGAGCCAGGTATTTCAAGGCCCCTTCCCTGAACTGTGATTGAACCCTAATATGATAGTAGAATTTATTCATTCATTTAGCAAATATGTATTGGGCAACTATTGTACGCCAAAGCTAGGTGCTGGGAAGCAATTCATTCTTCTGCCCGGTTAAGAGATTCGATGCAGTTTGTGAAAAATGCCACAGTAGAGGTATGGGAGAACGGGTGAGAAAAACTTCATTCAATCTAAGGAGGAGGAAAGAAGGAGAGAAGCCATGGGGGAAAGGAGGAATTCTGGTCAGAAGGAGGAGCATGCACAGAAGGCTGTGAGGTTTGAGAGCAAATCCTGCATGTTCTGGGAATTGCGCGCAGGGTCGGGATTACTGGTGTGAAGAGGCTCAGAGGTGTGGAGGTGACAGAACACGAACCAGAGAAGCAGGGCCAGAACCAAGGGAACTTCACAAGGCAGGCTATGGGGAGCACACTTGATCTGGAAGGCCACGGAGAGCCATGGATGGATTTTAAGCTAGTTTAGAAAACTCTCTGACAGTAACATGGAGAATGGAATGGGAAGCCTAAGACTTGAGGCTGAGAGATCTGTAACAAAGATATACTTCTTAAAGACATGATGAGTCCCTGAACGAGAACATTGTAGTGGAGGTGGAAAGAAGGAAATGGATTCCAAAGACCTTTGGGAGAGAAAGTGGACAGGATCTGGAGACAGAGAAAAGGATCGTAGGCTGACTCCAAGTTACAGCCTAAGCAACTTGCAGGTGTTAGTAGAGGTGTAGGACAGGAGAAAGCACAGGATTAGGTGAAGATGATGAGTTTAGCATTCTGCCATGGGAGAGAACATGGTCAACTCTGGTCCTGTGAACACTTCATCTCCTCTACACCACATTTGATCTAGTCTGCATTATATGCACAGCAGCTGCAACTCATCAGAAACAAAGCCACAACTCTGTACGAAGACCCCGTACACGCTCCCCCCACCCCCTCTGTCCCCAGGAATGCTTAATCATTACACCATGTACTTTTACAATAATCCAAACAAGCCCCAGGGGACATGTTAACCTCTAATCAAATATTTCCTTTTCTGCCATGCTCACTCTCCTTTGAAACCTCTTCCTGACCCCTCACTCCTGCAGCCTCACCTAGTGAGGCAGGCTGAAAGGTAAATAAACAAGCATGAGGGCAGTGAAATAATGGGATGTAACTTGAGCCAGCGCCCTCCTAGGAATCCTCAGGCCTCCCAAGGTGTGCTGTGTTTGAGGCCTCTTTTAGGTCTAGAGCCTTCTACTGGCATGTGGTTAGAAGTGAAACCCAAAACTCTAGACCCCAGTCACTGCTCACTGGAGAGGAAAAAGGAAGGAGGAGAGTTGGCTTTGTGTTTACCTCCAGCTGTGTCTGAGAAGTCTTGAACCTTGTGACAGGTGTCCCTTTCCTCCCCCACAGGGAAAGTCTCTGGCCTCACAAGTGAGGGAACTTGGGAAAGGCTTGAAGGTAAAAAGGCTTGCTGGGCACAGAAGCAGAATGCCAGATATTTCAAGGCCCCTTCCCTTGATCAATACATTGACTATTTAAAATTGATACATAATAATTGTGCATATTTATGAGGTACATGTGATATTTTGATATATGCATACAATGTATAATGATCAAATCAGTGTATTTAGGATATTCATCACCTCGAACATTTAGCTAGAAGAGATTTAAAATGTTTCCAGCACAAAGAAATGATAAGTGTTTGACCTGGATTTTAATAAACAGGGCAGAAGTTTTTGGATGGCCAGTCTGATTTGGTAACCACTTTCTGTAAAAGATTCATAGGTAATTAAAGCTATAGTTCAGCATAGATCATCAACTTGTAAATATCTTGTTGTCTGGCACAAACACCTGCAGATTTACCAATTCAATTTGACAAATGTTTATGGAGCACCCAATCTGGTGAGAGGTCTGTTGTATTGGGTGCTGGTGCTTTGGAAGAGGAGTGGGAGAGATCTGTCTCCTCGCAGGGGTCTGAATCAATGGAGTGACATAGAACATAGATGCAACAAAGGACAGGATGTGTCTGTGTCTGTGGTCCAGAGGTATGTAATAGGCACTGTGCTAAATTCTTTACATTTGTTGACTCATTTAATCCCCTGCAACAATTCTACGAGGTAGGTACTATTATCACTCTCATTTTATAGATAAAGAGAGCAAGGCACAAAGTCACATAGCTGGCAAGCCACAGATCCAGAACTCAAACCCAGGGACTCTGACTTCAGCACCTGTGTGTTTAAACTCTGTAGTAGAACTACCTATACACCAGGTGCGGTGGCTCATGCCTGGAATCCCAGCACTTTGGGAGGCCAAGGCTGGAAGATCATTTGAGCCCAGGAGTTTGAGGTTACAGTGAACTATGATCATGCCACTGTACATTGGCTTGGGCAACGGAGTGAGGCCTTGTTCTAAAAGAAAAAGAAGCCTGCTTTTGCAACATAAAGGAAAAAGCAATTATGATGAGGAATCAGAGAAAACCTCACCAAAGCTATTAGATCATGAGCTTAGGTGTCAGAACGAAGTTTAAACCTTGGCTCAACCATTTTCTAGCCATTTTAACTTGAGCAAGTCATTTCATTTTTCTGAGAATGAAATGAGATAATATGTAATATTTAATGTAATACTAGGCATATAACAAGCATTCAGAAATTACCATTATTTTATTGTTTTTAATGAATAAGAATTCTTAAACAGAAAAAAAAAATGGAGAAAGGAGCACTCAGGCAGAGGGACCAGCAAGGACAGAGGCACAGAGAGAGGCGGGTAGTGAATGGTGCTGGAATATCTGATATGTTGGGAGGAGCAGCAGAAGCCACAGCTGTCAAGGCAAGATGGTGCTTGATGATGAAAGACCTGAGTACAATGCTGAGGAGGTTCTGCTTTTTCCCAGCAAATGGAAAACTGACAGAGCCATTGGTGAGGAGGAATTGGGTAGATCACATCTGTGTTTTAGCAAGAAAATTGCAGGGGCTGTGTGGGGTAGGCTGAAGAGTAGTTGTCATCCAAATGATTCTGACAAATTTAGTGAGGATAGAAAGAAGATAAATTTGAGAGATGTTTAGGTTGTTGGGTTGACAAGATTTAGCAACTGCTTGGGTAAGAGTTCCAGAAGAAGAAGTAAAAGATGGCTTCATGAGCCAGTGAAAGTGACCAAGTAGGTGGCCTTTCCTTTATCCAAAAGAGGAAGACAGGAGAAAAGAAACAAATGGGAGGAGCTTGGGGGTGTGTGGGGAAAGAGATTAGGTATTGGGTTTGGGACCTTTTAGGTTTGGGGTACCTGTATGAAATCCAGAGGCACATGTGTCTAGCAGGGAGTGGGAACAGCTTCTGAAGCAATATCCCTGGAGCCTGCCTCATGTGTGTGGAACAGGCAGGGTGATAGAGAGAAGCAGAAAAGCCCCAGTAGTCTCCCTCACCGATCAGAAACTTGACTAATAGAAAGCTTTCCTTCAGATCTAAGGCTTTGCACCTCTGAGAGCTTTCAGTTTAAATGTCAACACACTTTATTCATTTATTCAATAAATATTAATTATGCATATACTACATGCTAGGAGGCACCATTCCCAGCAGTGAACAGAAGAAAACTCCTTCTTTCAAGAGAACTTACATCATGTAGGAGGAGACAGACAGTAAGCAAATACTCAAAATAAATCAGGTTTTAGGTGGGAATAAGTACTATGGAGAAAAATAAAACAGAAGGAGAATAGGGAGAGCAGATTGCAATTTTAAATAGGGTGGGTGTTCAGGGAAGGGCTTACTGAGGAGAGGACATTTAAGGGAGGTACCATTTACTGGCTAGGGAAGATTTTGGTAAGAGCAGATTTGTTGGAAAACATCAGTAAAGCTCAGCTTTAGAGATGTCTATTAGACATCCACGTAGCGAAGCAGGCAGTTGGGTATATAAATCTGTAGTTCAAGAAGAGGTCTGGACTGAAAATATCCATTTAAGAGTCCAGGGCATAATGATATTTAAGCCATGAGACTTAAATAATTCTGAAGGCTGACTCCTGGATCCTTGGTGCATGTCAATGTATAGAGGTGGGGAATAAGAGGAGGAACCAGCAAAGTCAGCTTTGAAGGAGTGACCAGTGAGGTAGGAGAAAGATCAAGGGAGTGTGAGCTCTTGGAAGCCACAGGAAGAATGTGCTTCAAGGAAGAGGGAGTGATCAGCTGTGTTCAGTGCTACTGTGAGGGCAAGCAAAATGAGGACTAAATTGAATTGACCACTGGATTTAGCAATGCAGAGATTACTGATGACCTTTTAAAGAGCCATTTTGGTGGAATGGTTCAGGAAAAACCCAAATGGGGTGGGCTCAAGAGAGACTAGAAGGTGATGAAGTGGAGTTGGTGAAATATTCTTTTGAAAAGTCCTGCTATAAAGAGTAGAAAAATGGGACAAAGCTGGAAGGTGATGTAAGGCCAAGAGAGAGTTTGGGGTTTTTTTAAGATGGAAGAAATTACAGGTGGTTTGTATATTGATGGGCACGATCTAGTCAAGAGGGAAAGTTTGATGATGGAAATTTGAGGGAAGGAAGAATTCGTGGAGCTATGCCTTTGAGTATGACTAGTTGAGAAGAGATGGGATCTAATATACGAGTGGAAGGACTGGTCTGAGGTAGGAGCACAGACATTTCATCTGCAGCCACAAATGGAAAGGCAGAAGATAAGGGCATACGTACAATTAAGCGAGCAAGTGAGGTGCTGGGAGAGTGTTCTCTGCTGATTGCTTTTATTTTCTTAATGAAATGGGGAAGCAAGGCCTTTAGCTGAGCGTAAGGATGCTGGAGTAGCTGTTGGAGGTTTGAGGAAAGAGAAAAATATAAAATAATCTCAAAGAGTGGGAGAGAGAAATGGAGAGTAATAACTATTTTCATCTGTTGACACTTAATAGGGCCCAGCAGTTTTCTAATATGTCATCTAGACCAGGGGTCCCCAACCTATGGTGAGTTGTATAATTATTTAATTATACATTATAATGTAATAATAATAGAAATAAAGTGCACAATAGATGTAATGTGCTTGAATCATCCCCAAAACCATCCTCCTCCCCAGTCCATGGAAAAATTGCCTTCCATGAAAATAGTCCCTGGTGCCAAAAAGGTGGGGGACCACTGATCTAGACCTTAAAGTTAATGGAACATAGAGCAGAAGGTTTTGTTTTTGTTTAGTTTGTTTATTTGTTGAGAAGCTGTCTGAGAGCATGAAAGGTATGGTTACAGTTCAATGACTTGGGTTCCGAAAATCCAACAGCCACTATGAGGGGATGGGAGGCCCCTGAGAAAATGGACATAGAGAAGGAAGAGGAAAGACTGAATCACAATTAAAACCTCTATTTCAATTTTGCTCCGTGTTGGGTCCCCCTAGTATTAACCCACCTTGACAAGTGGCCACTCACTCTCGATCACTTCTGCCAGAGAAAGTCAAATCCTAGCAACTTGTAGCTCCCCAAAATAGTAACAGATGAAGTCATCTCAGAACCCATAAGGCAACCATCTGAAAGCAAATTTGGGATTTGAAATATAATTATCATGTCAATTGAAGTCTGAATAACAACATCACCTTATATTTATGTGTGCTTTCAGGTATGTTCTCTTACTCAATGTTCACAACTCTGAGGAGTAGCAGGGCAGCCTAGAAAGTTTCTAATTTTAAGCTGTCACTAACCAGCTCAGGCAAGGCACACGGAACAGAGCTGGGAACTTCAGCCCTCTCTGCAAGATCTGTCCAAAACTCCTGCCATCACACTCCGGGGTTCATTGTACTTAACCCCATCCAAGGTATATGTACATTGCATGCACATCTAACTTACAAAGAGAAAGAGTGAGAGAAAGAAAGTAGCAACCAAACCTAAAGCAGATTTACATGTTGGTAAAAACTGTGAAAAGAATGTGTGGGTTTACTGAGCATTAATGAAAAAATGAAATGCAATATGCAGGTGACCAGGCATGTGGTTAGTGCCTGTGGAGGAAGAAATCCAAGAATTAACCGAGGGCCATAGAGACGCATTAACTTAAGGAAGAATTAGAGGAACTGACAAAAGCTGTCTGTAGAAGATAAGGACGATGAAAACACAAAGCAGCATCCAATTAGAATTTTCATAAATTTGCTGATGTATTGCAATTAGCAAAAGACAAAATGATTTTATTTCTGAAGGGCAATGTTTTATGAATGGAGCGAAGTCTCAAAATGGCTAAATTAAAGGAATTTTCAAGAGAAACTTTGGCCATATCAGTTCTTGCAGGTGCTGTTGGTTTTCTGCCCAGATTCTCTCTGCCAGACTGGTGTGCCCACCTCTTAGCTGTTGCTACACCTGCACCCTTGTTGGGAAGATTTTCCTTGGCTGAAGATTTTCCTTCCTGGGAGCTGCTTTGCCCAGAAATGCCTGAGAAGTTACACACACTGCCTGCATCCCACCCCTTGCCAGTGTCATCCTAATGACTGATGGATGCAGGGTATAATGGGTCCCCTTGCCTCTGGATGAGACAAACTTTAGAACAGTTTATGCTCCAGAGCTTTCTGCAGAGTCGGGCTGAGGGAAGAGTTCTTTCTTCTTTGTTTAGCTTCTTCCCTTGTCTTGCTTCCCTTCATCCCTTACAGGTTTCTCCTAAGGGCACTCCCTCAATAAATCACTCACACAAGCATCCCTGTCTCAGGTTGTGCTTTTAGGAACCTGCCTTAAGACAGCTAGGTAGGATATAACCCCGTAGTACAATACTTCCTTCCATGGGTTAGATGGAATACATTTTGCTTTTCTTTGCATTATGTTCTGTTTCTATTTGATTTGATTTGGTTTGGGGTTTGTTTTTGGTTTTTGTTTTGTTTTGTTTTGTTTTTATAGCGTTTTCTCTTCCTTCCATGGAGTCTTCATCTTTCTAGGCCAAAGAGAAATGAAAGATGTTTACAGAAATTTCTTTTAAAACCTGCCCTTGGTTAGCTAGGGCTATTCTATTTTCAATTTTATTTAGGCCTGTTTCTAGGGCAAAGATATGCTGCTGTCCAACTGTGAGACCACAATAGTGATTTTGATCTGTGTTTCCAAAAGACTATTAGCCAGCACCAAATAGACAGTAGTTCTATTCTCGTGAGGCAGGGAAGGAGGGAAGCAGGTATCAGATACTTTTGGTTGTACATATCAGAAAACCCGACTCATTCTAGCTTAAATAATGAATGGAATTTATTGGCTCCTTTAACTGACAAGTCCAAAGGAGAAGTCTGGATTCAAGCATAGCTTTATCCTGTGGCTAAATGGTCACCAAGCACCTGAATTCTTTTTGTCCCTTGGCCCTGCCTTCTACAATGTTCACTTATTCTAAGTCTGACTCCTCTTGTGATTCCAAGAGGGCTGCCAGAAGCTCCCAAAACCACATGTGTTCTTATTCATACTCAGCAAGAAAACAGAGGATGCCCTTGTCCTAGCAACATTGCCAAGTTTCGTGCAGAGTGGAGCAGCGTAGATCACCTGCATACCCCTGAACCAGTCCTGTGGGCAGGGAGACAGACTATGCTGATTGGTATAGTTTAGGATGTGCCTCCATGCTGGGGCCGGAGATGGAGTCTGATTCCCATGAACTACATGGGTCCCCAAGTGGAAATTGGGGCCTTTGGCAAGGGAGAAACAGGGAATGGAAGCTGGGGACACAACCGATAGATACTGACCTGCTTCGCCAAATAAGCAAAAGCAGCAGAATATTTTAGACACTCAACATTTATGAGTGTGCCCTGTCCTGGGCTGGGGGGCACATAATTGTATATGAAACAGATGGAAGAAGAGAGGGAGGAGGAGGAAGAAGTGCAGTGAGATAGTGACAGTGTGAACAAAGTGCTTATACTCGCGTGGCACTTTAGGGTTTACAAAATGCTTCTTGTACAGTTTGTCTCACTAATCCCCACAATTCTGAAAAGGAACATTTGTTCTTATTTTTGGCTATCCAGCACCTGAAACCCCCTGTCTTTGTTTGGGGAACGTGTCACCTTAGAAGTCTTGGTGGAAGGCAGGGCCTTCTCCCACTCTGCAGGCTGAAAATGCCAGGTGCTTGCTCTCGCAGGACATGGGCGTTAGCCTAGGGTTGCACCAAGCATATGAACTTGTGACAGACTTTGAATTGGGAGCTAGTGACACAAAGAAGTGGAGGCTGTGGATAATTCTTTCTGGCTGTGGTGTGGTGGAGATGACAGCAACGTATAGCTTCTGGCAACAGAGCAAACAGGACACCCAGCTCTCAGTGCCAGTGGTGTCAGGAGGACAAGCTACAGCAGCTGGCTCTTGGTGACAGTAGAGCAGTTTCCTAAGTTCTGCGGCTTGTTTGAGGGCATTGTTCCTATCTGTGTATAACCTCCAATTTCCCAACCCTCCTAGCAATTCTCTGAGCCAACCAATATCCTTTTAATATATTCATTTTCAAGCAGAATCAGTTTGTATAGCTGCAACTTATTGAAATACAACCCTTTGAAGTCAGTTATCATCATTGCCATTTTATAAGTAAGAATACATGCTCTGAGAGATTAGATGACTAATGGTGCCTAGGACCACACTATCTTCCAACTTCAAAACCCATAATTTTTTTTTCAGTATATGCTTCATTCATAGATAAAGAGTAATTGGAGGCTGGGCAAAGTGGCTCATGCCTGCAGTCCCAGCTACTTGGGAGGCTGAGGCAGGAGGATGGCGTGAGCCCAGGAGTTTGAGGTTGCTGTGAGCTAGGCTGATGCCACGGCACTCTAGGCCAGGTGACAGAACAGGACTCTGTCTCAAAAAAACAAAACAAAATAAACATACCAAAAAAAACTCTTGTCAAAAAAAAAAAAGAATAATTGGAAAAGCCTCTGTCTAATGCCTAAAATGCACCATTAGAGAGAGGTTTTCTGAATCTTAAAGACTTTTTCCTCAATTAAAAGGCAAAAACACTCAAGGGATCTGGAGATTAGCTGACACCTAAGGATGGGCTAGGAGAGGTGGGGATTCTTACTGCAGAGAGGATTTATTTAACAGGTTTCTTGAGAGCAGGGGTCCATGGGACAAGAATGCAGGAGAGGGAGAGAAATACTAAAAGGGGAGAAATCAGGTTGCCAAAGACAATGGTACCTGTGTGACTGGGGCAAAAAGCAGAATTTGCCCCCACATGTGGAAAGAGGGTCTTTGACTTAGCTGCTTGGCCATGTGGATAAAGAGTGCAGGTGTGAGTAGGGAAGGCACAGGGAAGATGGGATTGCTGGATACTCGGGGCTCGCAGCCCTGGCTACCCTTTAGAGACAACCAGGGAGCTTTTAAAAAACACTGCTACAGGGGGAAATGAGGAAAGGCTGCTTAATGGGTACAGGGTGTCCTTTTGGGCTGGTGAAAACATTGTGGAACTAGACAGAGCTAATGGTTGCACATCATGAATGTACTAAATGTACTAAATGCCATTGAATTGTGCATTTTAAAATGATTAATTTTATGTTACATGAATTTTACCTCAAATTAAAAAAACAAACAAACAAAAATGCTTGCTCCCTGCATTCCCTGAGAGGAGAGAGAACAATAAAAAGCATATATGGGCCAGGCGTGGTGGCTCACACCTATAATCCTAGCACTTTGGGAAACCAAGGCAGGAGGATCGCTTCAGGTCAGGAGTTTGAGACCAGCCTGAGCAAGAGCCCTGGACCCGGTCTCTACTAAAAATAGAGAAAAACAGTGGGGCGTGGTGGCGCCT